>KL283544.1:14349-65884 GCA_000699545.1 Podiceps cristatus
ATCAGTAGTACTATAGAGATCAAGACAAAAAGAACTGTAGAGAAATAATTAATTACATTTCCAGAGGAGGGACAGCTTCATGATCCTTTTGGAAATCTGGGTGAATAACATTTGATTTCAGTGATCAATCTAGAAAAGTGAAAAGGAGAGGAGAAAGAAAGGGGGATTTGGTTCAGCCCAAAGAAAATTATTCTTTTCAATCAAAGAAACCAAAAAGGAAACCCCTCAGATCAATCCATTTTGCATCAAACTAAACCAGGTTTCATTTAATTTTAAATTATTAATGTATTTTGATTTTTTTCAACTTAACCAATTCTGACATGAGCTGCCATTTCAAAAAAAAAAAAAAATCTATATTTTAATTTAAGTCAAAACAAGATGTTTAACATTGAAGTAATTTCTCACATTTCTTGATAAAGCTACTTGGTACAGTTTCACAAAAAAAAAGCTCTATTTCCTCTTCAACCTGTTTTCAAGCAAATTTAATAAAGTTGCCTGCTTGTGTTTCTCAGAAAAAAAAAAAAAAAAAAATCAAGTCGAGATTCTCTGGCCTGCTGCTAAAACCAGCCTGCTTCCATAGCTGTCACTTCCCCTGCTGTGAGGGAGTCTGAAACACCCCTAACACCTCGCCGCGTCTATCCAGCGGCTCCTCGCCGGCTGGCACGCTGCTTGCAGTGCCAAAGGCAGGCAGGAGTTAGGAGAAGCCTCATCTGCTGCAGTTCTGACTCACTTTCTTGGCCCAGCTTCAACCAGTTGGGGAATTCCCTGGAGGATGGATGTAAGGGCATCGCAGCTCCCTTGCCATGCTTAAAGGTTAAAGGAGCCCCAAGATACCAGTGGAAGAGGTCTTCCTGCAACCACCCTCATGGGAGACATGAAAGCCTTTCTAGATGCCAGCACCAAGGGCACCAGAGAAGGACGCTATGTGGCAAGCTGCAAGCATCCTTCTGCCAGCAGACTAGCTTAAGAGTCTACTCAGCCTCTTTCAACCCATTTGTGTCTGGAGTTTTGCCCACAGAGCAAAAAACCTTTTCTGATGTCCAAACTAGGCAGCGATAAGTATTTTGCCTAGCAGAGACTGCTCCAGGGCTGCTAGAGGTGCCCTGAAGGTAACATGAGATGGCGGAGAGAAGCAAAGTGCTTGCCGGGGTCCAGCCAAAATGGGTCCATGTCCCAAAGGGACTGTGTGTACATCCTGCATATGGCAAGGGTATGGGGCTGGACTGAGAGAGAGCTCCCAACACCAGCAACTGCTTCCTTCTCACCGCCTGTCAATGTCCAAGACCATGAAGACTTTGGAGAAGGAAAAAAACCCTTTCTGTCATCAACAACAAGGTTTTGTCCAGACAGACATCAGGCAACAAGTCTTAGTTAAGCCATTTCTCATCCAGATATGGAAATGAGGGCTGGCAAGTTTGTCTTGATTGTATTATTTTGCTTTTCTGACAGAAAAAAAAACAGATTAACTATTTCATATCCACATTTTCTTAGTGAAACATTTAACATGTTAAAAAAAAAAAAAAAAAAAGCTGTAGTTCTGATATTAAATTTTAACACTTAAATATGCCTAAAAGTACAGTTAATTTTACTTGAACGTAATGCTTTGTCTAATTCAAAGCATATTGATTTGAAATATTTTTTCTGGGTTTTGATTGTTGTTTTTTTTTTTCTTTTTTTTTTTTTTTTAAGAGAGAATTCTTTCACTTGAACTGAAATTTTTCTGTGTTTTTTGGTTTGTTTCTTTTGTACTACTGGCACATTGAAACAGTATGCTCTGTTGATATCCAGGGCAGACTCTTCTCTGAAATGAAGAATTCCATAATCTTTTAGGGAAAAACCCCTAGACAACACAACTTAGAGGAGAAATGTCACAGAGGCTTTTTTTTGCATTTTGCCTTAGTGGCTACTGGTTTACACATTTCTAAAGATTTAATCCTAAACCTGAAGTCCCTGGTAGCACTGTACAATCATGCATCTCCATTTACTAAAAAGTCCATGGAAATGACATCCCAGGCGTGTTCTGTGGGGTATCCAAAGTCAATGGCTTCTTCTAGCCACAGTTGTTCACATCCTTGGGCCCCACTGTAGCAGCTCAGTGTGATCCACATGCAGTTTTATTTCTGCGCTAATATCATAGCTTTTATCCTTTGCAAATTATGCAAAGGATACAAGCCATTCATAGTGACCTCCAGGAAACCCATTTTCTGTTGACTCTCTTGCGGGGCTAAATTCCAGGGAAACACAATCACAGCTGGTCCCAAGGGTGCAGAATAAAAAGATAAAGAGGGAGAAATACCTGAAAAAGCTACACCGGGTGATAGAGCTACTTGGGCTTCCTCAGTGAGAGCCTAGACTTCTTCACTCCTGCATCGGGAATTATAATTTCAGAACACTGAATATTTCAGGGTAAGCAGCTGTGGTTTATGCTTCATTAGAAAAGGTGTAGAAGATGTAACCACTCTATAAAAAGCCCACAGAATAATTCATACCCATGGGTCAGTTGGGGATAAATGAAACCAGTTGATTGAAAACAATAACCAGGCTAAATAACACATCGCATCCAACCTACACAAAATCCAAATGTGAAACAGTTGAAAGCTATTTGTTAAGAAATGCTCCTTCTGTCTTTTGCCTCAGCACCATCTATCTCTGATGATTAAGGGCATGAAGACAAAGTCTGGGACAGGTACATGGAGCATTTGTTGATTCCATGGGAACGGAACAGGTCTTTGGTCATCTAGGACATCAATAATCCATTGTGTGAGCAGCCAAAAAGCAAAATGTTACTCATTCCTGTAACTTAAGTGGAGATCAAATTGCCTGCTCTGGTTTTAGTAGTTTGATAGATTTTCCTATTCAATTACCGATCGCAAGGAGAGGAAGATAAAAATAATGCAGGGACAGTCATGCAGGCTCTGAGGTGCCTTTCAAGGCAGGGTCCAGAACACAACTGTATCTTCAGCAAATGCAAATGTTGGTTTAGCACTTGTTAGAGCAATGAGGAGGAGGGTATTGTCACTCAGAGATGCTGGTAAGTCTGTATCCCATGGAAAGAAGGAAATGTGGAAGATGTTGTTGGGATAACAGAAGGACAGCAAGCTTATGGACCTGCAACAAGGAAAACAGGAGGAAAGAGAAGAGTTGGGGAAGTTGTGAAAGCAGTCAGGAAGTTTTGCAATGAAGATATTAGATCATTTCTGTATTCATCATGTCCTTTTATAAAAACATTGCCAAAAGATGATACAATGCTAACCTATTTTTCATCATCCTTATTTTTGTTGTTGATATCAAGGCAGTGTTCTCTTATTGGCACTATATGCATCCGTGCATTCAGGGGCCAGAGGAGTTCAGGATTTTTTTTTCGCTGTACTTTGGCAATATTCCACTGTACCAACAGATTTTTATTTTTTTTTTTTCTAGAGAGACATTTAAGTGAATTGATTTTGAATCTTTGACATTGTAATCGATACATGTAAGAGAAAATATTAACTCACAACTGCCAGTTTCTGCTGTGATAGTGGTTTTCTTCCTTACTACCAGATAAGATCTGTCACTATCTAAATGAAACGTGCTGGGTAAACACATTTTACCTAAAAGGAAAACTCTACTAAAACAGTCAAGGATAAAAAGATCAAGAATCCAAGGTCCATCCAGTTCTACAGTGTCCCAGATAACAGAGTCCTCCCACCTCCTCTGCACTTTGGGATCTCCCCTGAGCACCTGCTCAGTCCATTGGACCTAAAATAAGACTGGTCCAGGCTCAGGCGAAGAAGAAGCTAAACTTCCTCCTTCTGGTTGTAAATGAAACTGAGCAAGATGTGTCTGCATATCCATTCAAAGCAATTCTATTCATCTTCTTCCTTGAAGTGTATCATTCCTCTGAAGTATTGCTTCCCAGCACCGACATTTACACATAGCTCTCTGCAGTCACAAATGGAAATGTGAGATTGGGATATTTTAGAATCATAGAATCATAGAATGTTTGGGTTGGAAGGGACCGCTAGCGGTTCATGGAGAGTGGCTAGAATTAAAGCTATTTTGTATTTCCAAGGCTCATACAGGTCATTATGTGTCACTAATTAGTCAAATAACAGATGTAACTCCCACAGCATGAAGAGCTGTTGTTGTTTTCCCTTGCTTTTCAATTACTGCCCCGTAAGCATCACGTTTAAGCAGGGACAAAGTGTGTGAAATACAAGGCTACTGTTTTCTGTATTTAATGTTACAATCCCTGCGATAAAAGATGTGTTGGGCTCAGTTCTCAAAACTCAAAGGGAACATGGGAAAGAAGACACTGAGTCTGTATCCATATCAGCAAATTAAATATTGCCAGGCCCAAGTGTTGGAAATCCATCTCCTACTACCTGTTAGATAAGTCCCTCACCATTAGACCCTTTGGAAGGGTCAGTGCCAGCACAGTCCAATGACCATTGCACGTGTCCCAGACCCACCTGACAGTGTGATATGTTGCCTCGTCCGTAGAAGCTAGCCTCAAAGCTGGTTTGGTGTCCACCACTGGGTATATTGGGCTTTTTGCCACTACTTCTTCCTCTTAAGAAACTGCTCTGCACATAGCACCTTCATAGAAGTTTTCAGCTATCTTCCTCTTTCCAGGCTAAACAACCAGTTTGCAGCTATTTGTTATCTTTATGCTATTTGTTATCCTTTAGTCTTAACTTTCTTGGTGGTTACACCCCACTATTTGCTGCTTCTCCTCTGGTTTTCCAGTGATCTGTGTCCTCCTAGATGTTGTTCTGTTAGGCTGAAGAAACCAGCCTCAAGTAATCTGTCTCCTGTGATAGACTCATTTTCATAGTCACCAATGAGCCTAGAAGTAAAGCAAAGATATAGATCAAAAGCAGCTTCCCCACCTGCTGTGGAAAAAACAAGTGCAAGTTTCCTAAACCTTTGTGTCCAGAGAGTGAACAATGTTAATAAATAAATGTCACTCCTTAGCATCAGATCTGAAGAATAGCTCTAGTTAATAATAAAAATCTTACTCTATGCACTGACATGACTTTATGGTTTGCTCTTGCTTCACATATAATAGCAGAGATCTTAAAATATTTTCCCAAAACTGTAAATATAGTATGGGCAGAAATTCAACACGTCCCTTGTGTTGGACTTCCCAGTCATGGAAGAGACTGCTGACCACCTTAGTAGCACAAATTCTTTAAAGTTTTTAGGGTTTTTTTTAGCTGCTTCTATATTTGTTTGAACTTGTTAAAAGTTGTTACTACCGAAAAATTGACTTCTTATAAATAAACTAGTGGCTTCCTTTCACTGCAGTCCTGAGTTTCTTTGCATTCCATCATCATATTGTCTCTGTCTTTCCAAATTACAATTTTGATTCTAACACATGAGATTTTAAAATATTTCCCCAGTTCTCCTCAGCTCAGTATTTGCAGGCACATCCATTTCTACATGCAATCACCCTCACACATTTGCACCAGATAATGAACACTTGAGTGTTCTTCATTATAGAGAGAGAGAAGTCAAGAGGCACAAACTGAGCAGCTGTTGATTAAAACTGCTCTATTGAGAGCCCTGAATCTCTCCACAGTTCTCCAAGAGACAAACTAGGGAACAACATTTGAGCTTCATGTTGTAACGCTGGAGAGGTCTTCTAAATAGCTGGGAGTAAGCAGCTATGGAAAGGGTCAGAAGCCGGCCTGCTGTCATTATTTCAATGGATCGTGCAGGTAAAAGGTAGAATTTGGTTAAAAATAACTCAGAGTGCATGCTCCAAATCTTCATTTGACAAAGGAAAGGGGTATTTTGCATTTGCAAAGGTAGCAAGTGCGTTTAAGATTTTTATTAGCATCCTAAATCCCAGGCTCACACTGGAAAATTAAGCTGTGCTAGTGAACAAACTTGGGTGCTAAAACCCAGTTGTCTATATACTGTTAAATTGTTAGGATGGTCCCTGGCCAAATGCAGTTTCCCCAGACGACTCCTGGATATGGTTCAGAAGTTAACATAAGCCAGAAACTACTTCTAATCGGCACTTTGGATACAGTCATCCTGCTTTGAAGGTTAAGATAGTTTAATAGCATAGATGCAGGTCACTCTGTGCCAGTTGGCTTCAAGTACCTGATTCTATTCTCTTGCCATTTAATTAGCTAGTGAAGATACAGCCAATCCCACCAAAGTGGGATCTTTTACTTCTTTGTCTTTGATTATTAGACAAATACTAAATACGCATACTTCAAACTTCTTGCTAGGTATGTAAGTCAATTTACAGGGGTAAAGGAGGTGTCTGAGTCATGGGAGATACAAAGAAAATAGTTCAGAATCACACAAGCAGCCTGCAGCAGAGGCATGTGGCTCTAGACCCCTCATAGCCCAGGTTAGGTAAATACACACTATAGGACCTTACCCAGCCCAGTTTTCCCTTTCACTGGACTAACCTTTCTCTGATGGCCTGGCTAGAGTGTTTCTGTTTATTTTACAATATTTTAGGCTTTATACTGACTTTGTGTTATTTATTTAGGAAATTTGAGTGGAAAACCAACATTTTTCATATCTGTTTGCTCAGAGTATTTTCATATGTATGCAGTGAAGCACGTCGGATGAAGGTTTTTTCCGAATTTTCCACTCTTTACCTCCTTGAATACACTAGAGTAAATACCAAGTCTGTATATTAGGCTATCCCTAATAATTAACCTTAATGCATGGAAGGGGCACTCAGGGTTTCTAACTCTCTTATGATTTTTTGTTGATTATGGTAAAGCAATTCAAGGCACTTCACACCCATCAGAAACCAGAACATGAGAAGGAAAAAGTACAGATCAAACTGTTGGCATCAAGAGAGATACGCACAACCCGAGGTGCTTTCTTCTGCCTCCACAAGTTGCTCAGTAATCAAAAAATATTCAATGCCTATTTAAAAGAACATAATTTAAAAACCTACTGTTTTGCCAACTCTTCTTCCCTTCTGTTGCTCTAAATTGTGCTACTTTCCCTGTATAATTATTGGTATGGGCATAATCTATTAATTTCAATCCAGCTGCCCACTGGTTACCACCAAGGATCATTTGCTCATGAAGGATATGTGCCGCTGCTCATTTGCAGGCATATAAATGCATGACGTTCTGCTCCATTCCTAAAAGGGAAAAACAGTGCAGCATCTTCCATCAGAATTGCTACTCTCTCACCTCCTGTTACTGCTAATTTGGCTGGAAGAGCTGCGGCTGTTGAGATTTAAGGGCTTGAGGAAATACAGCCTTTCTGTTGTTAGTGGAGCTAATAAGCCAAACAAGTCCACGTGCTGAGTCAGATGGCTAAATCCTGCAGTCCATGCCCTGCTGAAGTCGGTGGGAAAGAAGCCAAAGGAGCCTGAGAAAGTTTGATTATTTCTGAATGCATGCCTAACCGTCAGCCTGCCTGCATGTGACCAGCCACCAAGCAATAGACATTGATTAAGCTCTCGTCCTATTGAGGAAGTTTAGTGCTGGCCAGGGCAGCTGAGATGGGACGAGGCTGAGCAAGTTGAAAAAGATCTCAGTACATGTCTGGGTTGTTGTCTATGCTCCTTCAGCATGACAGAAAATCCTGTTGAACAGACAAGCAAGCACTTCATGAAATCACATCAAAGGAAGATTCACGTGGAGTAAAGGGTCGAGCAGGATAGCTCTTGTGTTATTTGAATGTCCAGTTTCATAATTTTTAGAATAAAAATTTACAATTTTACCTTGTAGGAACCATTTTTCATTTTCTAGTTTTGAAATGTTCTATTGTACATTAATAAAAATAGTGTGACCTATTTTGACTAAACTGAAACTACTTTTTATATACCCCAGAACTTCACTGAAATATTTAAAGGGAGGACAAATTTTAGAAAACATCTAAAACCCCCTTGATTTCCCTTTGTTCCATTCATCCCTTGTAGACATCCTATATAGAGAGAAATGGTGACATCACCATCTATAAGCCAGGGGAACCAGTACATGTTCCCTAAGGAAATAATTAGGAACAGTTAGAATGAAATATAGCAAAGGAAATGCCATGTGATCATCAGTGAATCTTTATATCTCCACGGAAGAGGTCCACGGGATATGAGAGATCTCAGTTTGAATCACAAAGGATTTCATCTCATCCCCTTAAACATATACGCGATGCTATCTGGATTGCTGAAAGTGGGGAAATCCAGAAGTTCTCCCAGCTACCCCATGTAAAGCACCCCCCCCCAGTCAGCCTGGACCACAAACAACTGGTGTACAGAAGGCAATGGCATGCAGTGCATAAGGGATTAAACATCAGTTTTCCACTTTCACACCCTTCCTCTCTCAGTGCACCATGCGTGGGACATTCTGCCTGGAAACTGCTTAAAACTTTTGGGACAGGAAATGGAAACTTCCTGAGGAATGAAAATTACGGGTGTCTTTTGACCATCTGCAGGGATGATAAATTCCAGGAAATTTGGCAGCTTGAGACTCGATCATCACCACTGTGTTTTTCAGCACTACGGCACAGACCAACGTGCCCAATGTAACACAGATGGGTTGTGCCACTGTGTGGCACAAACCTGCTTTCCTCTGAAATACAACCTGCAGACATAGTCACCACCTTGACACTTTGAGTGACAACCTGGTACCGCCAAACGGAAGTTTCTCCCATTCAGCTGCATTAAGCTGAGATTTTATCCCCAGTTGACAATAGAAAATGCATTACTTTTCTTGCCCTTGGCAATCTGTAGCATTCCCATCTTCCAAAGAGTCAGTCAAGATCCATTTAACTTACTGCTCTGAAACAGACCTTTTTACTTCTGGACTTTCCTTCCTGGCAGCTGGGAGCAGCTGCCGCAGGGAGCTCTCTAATGCTCTTCCCAATGCAGAGCTTGCTAGAACAGGACCCTTTGGCCTTGGCATAAGTACAGGAGATTGATAGTCTGCTCCCACGCCTGCCCAATGTATTTTGCAACCCCCCAGCCATCTGGGCAGAGAAAGTACTTCCTTGGAAAGGAATGCATCCCCCGCTGTGAGCAAGTTCTAAAAAGGGCTTGGATATTGAATGCTAAATAATAAAAGTACGCATCAGCATTTTCTCCACCTGAAAAGAAGAACATACTCTGAAGAAGCACTTTCCCCCTCCATCCTGCATTTGTCAGTTTGCTTCTCTACCTCTGTCCAGTACACACAGCAAATCCTTCTTCATCCTGCCTCAGTGCCTCCATGCCTTGCACAAAGGCACTGTTCCTATAAAGCCACTTAGGTTCTCTGAAGGGCAGAATTAGAGCCATGGTCCATCACAAGAGCAGAGCTGAGCAACCTAATGAGAGGGTATGCTCCTCCCCCATCTGTTCAATAGCATCATGAGCTACTTTTCCTTGAGGTAACTGCAAGCATAGTCAAGATAGACCTAAATAACAGCAAGAATTACTTAGATTTTGAGTTAACAGAGTCTTTTCTGTTGTAGATGTTTTAGCTCCTTAAGACCACGGCTTGAGTTAACCTTCCTCTTCTTGTGGCAAATCTACATCAACATTTCAGGTGGGATAGTGGTATCTCACATTTGTCCAGTGACTCATGATAAAGACATTTTGACATCCTTCAAGAGAACCAAATAGATGAGACTTAACCAGGAATGGAACTAGGTATGAATTTTCTTGTGACTTTTTTTTAGGAAAAAAACACTGATTTATTTATAAAATAAGTTTATTGGTGAAAGTGTTCCCAAAGAGCAGTATAGATTTTTTTTCATATCAGCAATGGATTTTTTCTGACAGTACTAGAAGCTGCAAGAACAGTCTGGTGCTCAAAGCGTTCAACTTTGATACAACAGACAGGGCTACAGCAACCTGATGCAAATCAGAACTGAAAACTGAGGCCACTTCACCCTCATCCCAACACAGTCCACAGCCGGTAACTCAGAATTCACACTCAGATACACAAATATTCCCCAAAAGCTGCTGACATTTCCCAGAGTAGATTGGGAAGTTTTCTGACATCTTCCCAGTGCAGTAACACTTCTTCCTGCTCCTCTCTAGTGAGAGAACATATTAAACTATCTATCAGCATGAACTCTCTCCCACAGCTGAGCTGGGCATGAAAATGCTATTTTCATGCTCTTTCATACTATATTTGCAGAGCGGGCACAGGACCAAGTGTTTTGTTTGAGTGAGATCCACTGACCTAGGCTTGAATGTATTTTCATATACTGAACCACATCCCCGCTCCTGCATTCTCCCTGCAGATGAGGAAGAGGGACAATCCCCAAAGAAACATGACTCCAAATTAGAAGCCCAGAGCTGATGCCTCCAGCATATGTAGCATAACACAGAAGTGTTTTAATAGAAAAAGCCTCCTGAGTGACTAATTCCTCTGTTAAACAAAACTAAGTAGGTGTAATAATGACTACTATTGTGCATTATATGACTGTAGGGGGAAAAAAAAAAAAAAAAAAAAAAGAAAAAAACAAATTATTAGATATACAAACTTAGTTGGAAAAGTTTTAGAAGGTGCTTTTAGGAGCAATAATAACAATTATAATTAATGAATGCACTGCCAAGTATTGACCAAAAGATACTTAAAAGTTCACCTTCCATTTCCCCAATGCCTGTCTACTCAATTTGTTTTCTTATTAAAATCCAAGGGCTTTGTGAAAATGCCTTTGAAAACAATCATCAGGATAAAACTACTTCTTGATTAAAAAAAAAAAAAAAAAAAAAGAGCAAGAATCAAATTTTATGCACCATTTACCTGTTAATGCCTATTGTTTTAAAAGGTTTGCATGGTATTTTAAAATCAACATCAAGTCAAAAAAACAAGTAGTCATATTTGCCTGTCAGATAAATTACATATTTGAAGACAATTTTATAGCCAATGAAACAACTCTGGGAAGTGCAAAAGATCTAAGTTGGAAAACCCTAAAATTACCAGAGTAATGTTATTTGGAGAATAAGTAGAATGAGGGTCAATCAAGAGAAGAGGAGGAATAATGTGATAGATAATTGTAATCACCGAGTAACAAAGGATCAGATTATGTTGTCCAAAGGATAATCCCAAATCGAGATGTAATACAGAGGAAAAAACATAGATTTGTAAATCAGAATTCACAGAATTAATTTCAATCATAATTTTCCAGGCATAATTTTCCTTTTTGTATTTTCACTGAGGGCATTTTTTGCATTTGTGCATTTGTGGGGATGGGTCCATCCTTCCCACTCCTTCCACAAATATTCCCAAAAGGGATATTCAGCATCCTTCATCAGTGCTCACATCACACTACATGCCTAGGTGAGCCATCAGTAGCAAGGAGTGAAACCTTGAGCCTGAGTTTAACACACATAAATCGCTATTGCTTGAGCCAAAACTGTGCTTGCTAGTGAAGACTGTGGCCATCCAGGTGGTAAAGGGAGACAGAAACATACCTCCAGTACAGATTCAGGACAGACAGCTTTGAGACATGAGACAGAAGAAAGTCTTGCTTCCATGCAGAGCAAGCCCAGAAAACATTTGTAAATTATGGAAATGTGGTGACGGATAAAACTAAATATACTAGTAAGGCTGTCTTACCTGCTGGCAGGTCAATACACACCATTAGTAGCATTGTCCATGCAGGTGAGGTCTATTCAGCAAAGGGAAATTTCACAAAATTTAAAATGTTTTTCTTTCCTTTGTAGCAGAGGACATATATCAGACAGGCATTCTGAATGCAGAAATCCTCAGCTATTGCTGGTGCCTACATTATCAGCAATGCTCTTTTCTATGCGACCCTAAAGTTTCCAGAGCCTTCACGTGGAAAGCTATTGCCGGTGCCTACATTATCAGCAATGCCCTTTTCTATGGGACCCTAAAGTTTCCAGAGCCTTCACGTGGAACTGTGCTCTTTTACTCTTAAACTGAATACACAAAAAAAAGCATCAATGCAACTTCTAGTCATTTTGCCTTTGGTTTGCTAACAATCTCCTGAAAGATTACAAGCCACGTTATGCAGCATGGATCCTTTGATCCGGTGCCTACATTATCAGCAATGCCCTTTTCTATGGGACCCTAAAGTTTCCAGAGCCTTCACGTGGAACTGTGCTCTTTTACTCTTAAACTGAATACACAAAAAAAAGCATCAATGCAACTTCTAGTCATTTTGCCTTTGGTTTGCTAACAATCTCCTGAAAGATTACAAGCCACGTTATGCAGCATGGATCCTTTGATCTAACTGTCCATAACACAGTTTGCTTGTGATTAGGACACAAACAGATTTCAGTCTCCCACTGTCCTTTCCACTCCTGTATGCTCTTATGCGTGAGAAGTTACTTCATTGAATTACATGCCAGATTGTCAAACAACGGTTGTTTCCCATTTTTACCTCTGTGTCAGATATGTTGGAGCAAAAGGCTTCTCTTGCTAATTAGGATGTGAACAGCAGTGCTTGACATGTGGGCTTTGCTTCCAAGTGCGGCTGCCAGATGGACTGGAGCAGAGGATGTCTAAGCATGTGACTGCAAGAGCAAGCAAAGCAAATATACAGCCCCCTTAAAAACAGAAACATTCTCTGCAGGGAGGTATTACCCTTTCTATACAAATGCATCTGAATCTATTTTGGCTTCTGGAAATGGGCAAATTGTGGCAGAAGTACATTATGGGCCTTATCTATGATGGCTGGTAAAACAGGAGGAGCTGAGTCCACAAAGTAGGCTGCGGGGAGACCTGACTGCGGCCTTTCAGTGCTTAAAGGGGGCGCATAGGAAAGAGGGGGAGAATCTGTTCAGTAGGGACAGCAGTGACAGGACAAGGGGTGATGGTTTTAAACTGAAACAGGGTAGGTTTAGATTAGATGTAAGGAAAAAATTCTTTACAATGAGGGTGGTAAAGCACTGGAAGGGGTTGCCCAGAGAGGTGGTGGAGGCCCCATCCCTGGAAACATTCAAGCCCAGGTTGGACGGGGCTCTGAGCAACCTGGTCTGGCTCATGGTTTCCCTGCTCACTGCAGGGGGGTTGGACTAGATGGGCTCTGGGGGTCCCTTCCAACCCAAAACATTCTATGATTCTATGATTCTATAAAGTGTACAACTCCTAGGTCCAAGCCTTTGCTTTATATTGCTGCCACTGCTATGTGAGTTAAGGAGAACTGTGTGTGAGTAAAGATGATAAACGTTCCTGGGAAAATACCAGGTTTCTCCAAACTTCTTCCCAGTGCAGTGGAGCAGACAGCCCAAGTCAGCTCTAAGGCTGAACGTTGCACAAAGCTCCAGTGCTCTCCCAAAGTCTGAGTCTTTCATCCAAAAGAGTCACTGCTGCTCACATATACCTGTCCTGAAGCATGACGCTCCCTGTTCTGGTGTGGCTGGGATAGCCTCTGAACTAGGGTTTAAGAGGCTTTTAGCCTCATCTCTTCCGTAAATTGGTCTGTTCTTCAGGTGTAGGCAGGTGTTCAGATTTTTCCTCCTGAGATAGATTTGAAATACAGCTTTCATATCCTAACTGAATTCAGTAAGTCTTCAGTATCATGCACGGATTTACAGATGAAACAGAGGGTTGACTTCCTCACTTCTTTGAGCTAACTCAAAGAAGTGCTCCTCTTGCCCCACTGAAGTACATAACTATTTTTCTGTTGTTGTTCAACCTTCCAACCAGTACCAAATAAACATGATAGCAAATCAAAAGACAATGAAGACTTCTCTATGCCTTTTTTCTACTATATGTAATTTCTTTGTCCTTTAACACCCAGCTACAAAGTGAATGATGATAGATGATTTTTCAATTTGAATCATGATCACTGTTAGGTGTTAAAGGACAAGGGAAATAAATCACTTTGAAAAGACATAAGGAGGTGATGGTGTTTTCATCATTCAAAGCTCTTTCCAAGTTGTTGGCAAATAAAAGTCTTCCTCGATGATGGTAATTTCATGGTCTTTATCTCTCCTTGAGGAGGAAGTGCACTTGATGGCTTCGATTTTTTGTTATCAGTAGCCTGGTGATTTTTCAGGGGAAAAAGGTCAAAAACCTTGCATAACACTAAAAAGAAAGCTGTGACTAAGAAATAAACTATGCAGGCGCAGGGAAGAGGAATTTTATGTTCTCTATAACAGGAAAAAAGTCCCTCAACAAACTAGGTTTTCCTTGCAAATGCAAGGAAAGCAAATCAAATTCAGTTCTGGTCAAGCTAGGTTCTGAAGTTTTTGCCACAGGGTACCTAGGTGCCCACAAACCGTGCGGATCCGTGTCATCTCCATTTGTGACCATCTGTTGGAAAGCTGAAGGTGCTGGATGCAGTACAGTTTTGCAATACTATAGGATCTTCTTCAGTGCTCTGCCTCCAAGCCAGTGAAGCATTGATATTATGTCCTTCAACCATTATAAGCCATGGTAAGGAGTAAAGTTCTGAATGCTGAAAAATGTGCATCATTTTTTTCTACAGACTGTTCTGTTGCTGACCTATTGAGCATTAGCCTTGTCAGAGCAGTCTTCAGTTCATATTTGATGTCCAGCAATACAAAGCATCTTATCTGTGTTTCATTACAGAAGCTGAAAATAAAAACATTTTGCACTTTAACAGACTTTCCTCAGTCTCCTGAAGTAGCTTTAGAACACAGATCAACACAAATTCAGTATTACAGCTGAATGGTCCAAAAGTCTGGGTAACTCCAAATGTTTATACTCTCTATATCTCCAGGATCATAAATATGCAAAGTCAGCTGTGGGATCACGGATGAAAAAAGCAGTCCTGTATCATATGCAGTGATCCACATGGCTTTACTATAGCATGAATATAAGACTCCTTGTCATCGTCTTTATCACAGATGGCGGATCCCTTATGCTGATACTGGTCTCACTGGAGTCCTTTAAGCACGACAGATGGGGAAACAGCTCCCTGCAACTTGATTATTCTGCCTAAATGATAGATCAGGCCCTCAAACAAGTCACGGGGAGGTGGAGATATTTAGGACTTTGCAGGGATATTTTTGCCTAGCAAGGACTCTAGGGCAGACTATGGGTTACATTTAGGTTCTGGAACAAACTCAAAAATCCTATAATAACTGTTGTTAATAAATTATCATTTAAAGAAAATTCTACCTTACATCAGCATATTTCCAGTAATCATGGAATCAACTCGCTGCCTTTTGCTTCGGGTTCATGAATATTTATTAATACCTTACCAAACAAGCCCTGATTTTATAGCCAAAGGTGTCACAGCATGAACTGCAAGCCAGACAGTAAGTGAAATCTGTACAGACAGTTTTGGTCATTAACTTTTGCTGACAAACCCGTTTGATAAAATTATCATCTGTTGCAAGCAAAGGGCAGAGAAATAGTTTACCACCACAGTTTTTTTCATGCATTACCCAACATAAATCCTCAGGCTCAAATATAAAACAAGTCCTACCCTGTGCCACAGAGAAGTCCTGTGATGGTAGACAACAAGGCAGATGTTGTAGCTAGAGAACCATGCTGCTGGTAGCTAACCTAATGGATTCTTCTATAGATAACATCAAAGTTTTACTCTAGCTATTTAAAATATAGCCAGGAAAGAGAGGTTTCCTTCTGAACTTGCACACTAACTTGCGCCATCCAGGTTGCTATCTGTCTTACAATCACTGTCAACATATCAGCACAGCTCCTTATTTAACACTCTTGAGGGTCTGGAGTTAAAGGTTATTTGTGAGAAGATGCAATTGAACTGTAGGTCTGATATTCAAATTTATTTGTATGTCATTTTGCCTAAGACATTACCAAAACACTAGAGATTTCTATCACCTCCATATCATAAGCATCAAAAAGCAACCAATTTAAGCAATATTGTTGGCAGTGAGTTTGATGCAGTACTCACTCTTCCATCTCTTAGAGAACAGGTAGTTGTAAAAAGATCTTCCCTGTCTCCTTTTCCTTCCAGCATATTGCACGTGTCTCATCAATGCGTCACCTCTCTGTCTCATTAGACATCTGTGCTCAGAAGACCTCTTCTTTCCCCTGCCTCTGCTCATTAATTTCCTTCTTTCTCTGTCCCACGGTTTCTCTCTGCCATACTATTTTTTATGTCTCTGGAGCATTAGGGGATGGCTGGGGAGAGAATGTTGTTTGTAGTACAGATTATACAGTGCAAAAACTCTGTTCTCATATGAATAGAAGCCTGCAGCAGACCTGGCTTGATTTGTCAGCAGTCTATGTGTAATCATGTTTTAGAGGGACATAGGAAAGATTTGGGACCAACCTCTTTAAAACACAATTCAAGGGACAGGATGATACGTACAGGTTAATGACTCGAGTCAAGGATGAAAAATATACAAAACTATGCTGCTTAAGCTAAAACATTAATAACAGACATAAAGGGGAAACATGTCACAGCACTCAGGAGTGACTGTGCTTTTTAAACTTGAACTTTACAGCTCAATGCTTTCTATGTCAGTTTTTCAAGGACGAAGGTCTTCAACCTTCCTGACAGGACAAGGGGTAATGGTTTTAAACTAAAAGAGGGAAGATATAGACTAGACATAAGGATGAAATTTTTACAACAAGTGTGGTGAAGCACTGGCACAGGTTGCCCAGAGAGGTGGTAGAAGCCCCATCCCTGGAAACATTCAGGGTCAGGTTGGACGGGGCTGTGAGCAACATGAGGATGTCCCTGCTCATTGCAGGGGTGTTGGACTAGATGGCCCTTAAAGATCCCTTCCAAACCAAACTATTCTATGATTCTATGATTCTATTATTGATTCAAGTGTGTTTTAGCAAGGCTCCTCCCTTTTTGGTTGCTACTAATAGCAAAAAGGCCAAAAAGGCCTTTAGGAAGGGAATGCTGAAAATAGTTGTTGAACAGAAAAGACTGGGCTATCATGTAATATAAATATGTGTGTTTCCACAGACATCAAAGAAAAAAGAGAAATTTATACCAGACAGAATTAGAGGTCTTAAAGAGAAAACAAAGATTTTTCAGTCTAGTTTTGGAAATATAGTGCTCTCCATCTCTCTAAAGTGAAAAGGGTTACAGGTAAATAAAGAGACCTAGAAAAAAGTAACAAGGCTTACACCTGGGTCCTTAGTCTGCAGAAGCTGTCGAGCCTACACCATTGGCAACTGTAGAAGTGAATGAATCAGGAATTCAGTTGCAGGCTGCACAGTGACCATTACATCTGAGGACAACAGCACCCATGGTGGGATGATTTGAGCTGAAGGTTGCTGAGGATTTTTATAATTTGTAACATGTAATTCTAAACAGCAATTTTCCATTGGCCACATTAAAATCTCAGTAGATTAATAAGGTCCCCGGTTTGGCCAGCTGGATAACATCAGCAAGATGATTTTATGTAGTTCCTCCTTGCACATAATCTTATTCCTTCATTTTGAATAAAACATGTTTTCCGTGTGGCCAGTCTGAGGTACCACAGTGGCCTGACCCCAAAAGAAAATATTCCCTTTCTTTAACCCATCTTGATCAACTTTCTCTAAACAATTTCTACTTCTATCATACCTTTTTTATGATACAGTAGAAAAAGGTACCAATCAAGGTTGAGATGCAGCATTGATTTATATTCAGCAATGCAAATGACCCTAAGTATTCCCTACAGCTTTTATTACTAAGAGTCATTTCATCATGTCACTGCATATTGCTGACCTTCAGCGGCAGTGCCACACTCTCTCCAAATGCCATATCCATCGTCATGCGGTGAAGACGTCCTGCTTCTTCTGACTATTATTTTTATCTCTTTCCCAAAGCACTGTGAACTGATGTTAATCTAGCCAGACCTGTCAAGCCTCTACCTGCAGTGTTTCATAGTCATCATTACTGCAGCTAAGGTGCCATTTATGGATTCATAGGTATAAGATATTAAATCATGCAACAGACATGAGTGGCACATGTTTTATAGACTGTTTTACGCACGTTAGAAGGAAGTGTTAAAGGTGGCATCCCTTGTGACGCAGGATTGTCACCAATGCCATAAGGAGTGACTGGTGCTTCTGTGCCAGGACACAAGTCAAGGCCGGGAAGGGAGGCTGCGGACATGCTGCGTCGGTGACTGCATTTTACAATAGGTCGGGCAATGTTGTTGCAGGCATGTGAGATTAAGTAAAGGGACAGGCTGCATATAGGAGTGACGCTGATGGCTTTCAGTAATATTGGAAATGATTTCCTCGCAAGTGTTAGCTCCCGCTCCCCTGGCAGAATCACTCATGTTGTCGAGGTGAAGAAAATGTTCCCGACAAGCCCATCGCCAGAGAAATTCAGGTGTTTCTCCTCTGGGAGGAGCAAGGGCAGAATGATTTACTGTTCTCTGCCTATCTCCTTAACTGCCCGAGACAGGGCACACAGACAGGTCATGAGAGGTGGGAAAGGTTATTTATGTGTTTACCACTTCCCCTGGTGTCCTAAAATGTCCCCTCCTCCTGCTGAGACATCTGTTAGCTCTCACCGTCTCTCTTAGGACAGGATGTGACTCCAAAACCATCACAAGTGATGCCATGACTCCCTGCAATGTGCAAAGAAACAGCTGAATGGGAAGGATTTTAGAAATTACTAAACTTGCTGCTTGAATATCCTCAGTGCGGTTGCCTCTCCGATCAGGCGGGTGTCATGCATGGCTCTTTAGAGGCTTGGGTAGGTACAGCCAAGGTTGTCCTCCCTTTAGTCTTGCTGTTTTGAAAAAGCATTCACATCTCTCTGCCTTCTCTTGCATTTCTCTTCCTCTCCCCTCATTGCTCATGAACATCTAAAAGGCAGCATAGACACAGACCCTTTCCCAGGCTTCCTCTCATTTTTCAGAGCATTCTTAGCTATAAGAGCAGAAACACAAACGTTTAAAAAAAAGCCTCTACTTAAATAACCCCATTGAAAACCTGTCTGAAAGGAAAACACTTAAAAATAAGTGGTACTTTCAGACTGTGATACAGCTATTTTGAGCCTCCCCTTCATGTTTTTTTGTGGGGTTTTTTTTTTTTTTTTGAGCTCAAGTTCAAAGATGACAACGCAGTTGCTCCTCTGAGAAGTGGTGAAATACATGGATGACTGATAAATTAAACTACTCTTTCCTATCATGAGCTTATAAGGAAAAAGAAAGCTAAATAGGACTAAGCTCTTCCACAGCAAGTAAAGAAAACAAACAAACAAAAACCCCCAGAAAGGAACAAACTCTGCTGTTCAGTTGAGATTAAATAGAAATAATCTGCAAAAGGGCTTACACCTGGGTGTATTTAGTCTGTAGCAGTGATCAAAAGATACAAGAAACCTGAGTGTTTGTCTAGAGTGGGGAAATCTGGGATTGCTGCAGGTTGCTGTAACTCTCCCATATAGATTGCTCTAATGCAAATCTGTAAAATGCTGAGGAAAATACTGCATTGTACCTGGGCTACAGCAATCAAACTCCTGAATCGGGAATAGCCCTGAAGTAATGGGAAAAGGCCGTACTCATATGATAAGAAAAAATTCATTGTGCCTGTGCTTAATGATATTTCTAGACCTTGTAGTAACAAACATCCCAACTACCAGGGAATGCAGTGATCTGAAAAACTGTGATGCTTCTTGCAGCCCAGCCTCACAAAATGAGAAGAACTACCCACCTCACAAAACATGGCAATCCCTACAGGACATTTCTTGTTTGGGATTATTGTCTAAGGGAAAAGATGGGACCACTGCTTTTGAGTCGCTTGCTGTTCAAGCTGCGCTACATACCTTGGCAATCTTCTTAAAACTCTTCCCATATTTGACATTTATTTTTAAACCTCCAACTCCAAGAATAGTGACAGTATGGAAATATCAAACAGCTTCTGTTTGTCAAGTGTTTCCCACATGTCTAGCAGAAGGTATTTATAAGAAATATATATTTTGTCTCCCTTCGATTCACAAAGTTCAGAAGTCTAAAAATCCTTAGGAGAACTTTTTCTTCTGTAAAGAACCACATCTTTTCTGATACTGTTGCATGATTTTGGGATGGTCTCCTTTGTGATTTTTATTATCAGTACTGGGAACAGCTGCAGGGTTTAATTCTGAGTCTCAAGATAGATAGGTCAAAATAAACTTTCTGAGAAGGGAAAACAAGTTGTTTGACTTGTTCAGCTCAATAAAAACAAAGTCATCAGCCTCGCTGTTAATTTTTAGCAGAAACATCCATCTGTGAACAATATCAGAAACAGTCAGGAGAAAAAAATAAAAACAAAAAAAACATAGATCTTTTTCATCTGGGTCCCCAGATACACTGCCTTAGTTACTGTGCTGGGTTGCTAACACTTACACAATAAATAATGGTCTAAATTTTTCCCAGGTGTAATTCAGTGGAGTTACTACAGGAATGAATTGCTCTGTTCAGGTGTGATTACCCCCATTTATTATAAACAGTTTTGATAACTTATTATAAATCTTGAGTATTTCTAGCTTCCATGCCAGCACTACTGGCAACACGCTCCATGCACTGCAGCAGAGGTAATAGCTTGGCTGAAAAAGAGACATTTAGGCACAGATGCACTTCACTGCTATTTGAGGCAAGATAAAGGCTGCATTCAGAAAAGAGGTCATTTTAGTGCATTTGTAAGAACTTCATAGTTTAATGTATTTGTTTAGCATGCAACTGTTGGGAGGCTTCCAGAGGTGTCTGGGTAAGCCAACCTGGTTTGCTTTTTCACATAAATAAGCAAAGAGAAGGTCTGCAGTGAAAAATGTTAGTTCTGAATGACATGATGGTCTTGATGTATGGATGTGTTCTATGCATTCCTCCTCCTCTCACCCTGCAAAGCTGGAAAAGCTGTCATATAGCAACTGCCACCATGAAGTGTTCAATCCCATCACATGCTGTCATCCACTCCACTGCAGCCCATCCAGGAGAGCACCTGCTCCTGTGCCTAGCGCAGGACAAGGAATCCTTCAGTCTCTAAGGGGTGGCTGTTTTCCAGGTTCCTTATCTTCACATTTGTTCTTCTTCAAAGAGCAAAGAGACTGCGGCAACACAGAAGGAGTCAGCTTGAAAAGAAGTGTGGAAGAGACCTAGAAATGTGTAATGGGGGAAAAGAGACTTTGCAGTGAGAAGAGCAGCAGAGTGAACCTGGTTTAATACTGCCAGAAGTCACCTCCTGTCGTCACCACCCTGCCCAGGCTGGGAGGAACATCCTCTCCTGGGACACCATGGGGAGACAGCACCTGGCCAGCAAGGGACAGCCAGGGGCAGTGAGCAGGGACCCCCGGGTGCTGTGTGTGACCTTTGGGGAATTTTGCCCCAACGTGTGTGGTACAAGCACATGCACACCTGCAGCATCCGCACCTACTATGGGAGGGGGGTGCAAGAGGGGACCTGCACCCCTAGTGTTACCCCAACTGCATTATTGAGATTTGTCTGTTGAATTAATTGATATAAAACCTGAAGGTACTGTTCAGCAATTGTCAGTTAATTACATATCATTATCAATACATTACTTTGAATATGATTTACGTTTAAAGCACATGAATCTACTCCTTGTAAAAACAAGTAGCGTTACTTTTTCATGACACTAGTAAAATATCTCATCATATTTAATGGTGAATGAGACCCTTGTTTCCACTGATCCTTTGTTAGGTCTTATAGGGAACATAAAATACAGTGTAATAGCACTGCAGTGTAATAGAATCATCCTTAGCCCTCCACTACTAATACAACAGTAGTGCAACAATTCACTTTTAAAACTTGTAGCTCATTTATCCATTTAGTAATGTGCCTCAAGAACAATTCATAGTTAACTACCAGGTGGATCTGGAGAAAATACAGACCTAATACAGCGAGCCCTTATACTTTATTCTTCTTCAAAAGTAACATCTTTGATCAAATTAAATTCAATGCTAAACTTAACTATTGCAAGCAGAAACTTGCCTGTTCACACCCCTTAAGCACAGCAATTTTGCAAATGGATATGGCAAAAACAAATCCCTTGAGCCTTGTTTATTTTGCCTGGGAATTGATGAGCAACCTTGGGGTACAGATATGCATCACCCTAATGGAGGCTGAGCACAAAAATTTATTGAGGTTTTTTGTAGGTGATGGATTTCCCTTCTGAGAGGCTCAAAAGCTGTTTCCTCTTACAAGCATGTTAACATGAGGGACAAGGTAACAACCATTTTATTTTTACTGCAGAAAGGGTAACAATTGACTTCCCATCCAACTACTCCTGTTTGGATACAACAGAAGGAAGACCTCCATGTCTTGATGTGTCTTGATGATTTATTTAATTGCACTATGCTGAAAAAAAAAAATAAAGTCAGGACATGTTTTTCCAATTATTAATTTTTATGCCATTTCACATTGTCTTTCACAGCAGCCAGTTGTGCTCAAAGTTAACTCATGGGAAATCCAAAAAGTGAAGAAAAGTTCCTCTTTCTCTGTGATTTGCCAGTCAGTGGCATCTTGAGCCAGGTATCAAATTATTTTGTAGAGTTCTTTACAGATGTATTTTCCCTAGAAGTATGTAACTGGTTTTGTATATTCGTTGTTATAGAGTGGTGCATGCTTTGTAGTCTATGATGTCCTGAGACTTAAACATTACCAAGCAATAATGCTTGTCACAGAGGGTATAATTGTCATACAGCCCAATCCAAACACATGTAAGGACCTGATCAAGATCAAACTATCTGCAAAGATGCAGAGTTTAACTAAGATTTATTTTTGCACAGCTGCTGTACTAGCCTGTTTTCTTAAGTGACAGAACAAAGCTTTTTACACTCAAAGGATGAGGTCAGTCCCTACTTCGGCTATAAGTGACTATAGTCATGCACATCTACAGATTTTTGGGCATTCACCACTTGAATTTAAGAAAAGAACTGCAAAGGTCACCTTCCTACAAGCACGTGCTTTAGCAGATGTTGTATCAGCAGTTACTAATTCTGAAGAAAACAGGATGTTTCAGGAACAAAACAGTTTCAAGAACACCATGAAGCCATTAAGACATCTGATGGGAACACGGTTATCATTCATCCTCCCTCCACTAGAGCAGACAATAGCAGAGGTGTTCTCCTGTGGAGGCATAAGAAGATGAGTGGAAGGAATGCCTACCATGAAAAGATATGCCACACAGCGAAAAGTCACAACCATCTTTCTTCCCTTGGCAAGTAGAGACACACCATTAACTACACAAGGACACAATGGAATAAGAGACTGCACTGGCCTGAACAGCAAAACTTTGCATCCCAAGTTACCTGCCTAACTGGATGTACTTAGGTTTATGTGTGATAAATAGGCCACAATCCATTAGCGTATAGATTGATTCCTTGTTACACTACCACATGACTGAAGAAAGGAAGAAAGGGAGGTGCTCACAATGTCAAGACAAAAAGGCTTGTCCCCTTCTGCAGTCAATGGGAAGAATGAGATGGCCCCTTTCACAAATAATTCAGAGTACGGGGCTCCTACATAGGTGAGATCCTCACATCTTGAAAGATGCTGAATGAATCTCCTACTGATTATGCCCATTTCTCTTGATGATCATATAGGGACCTTGGACTAACAGATACCAGTTCTGATTCCTTTGCCCACATGCTGACATCTACAAAGTAAATATCCATATTTAACTTAATTGTCTCTAAATTTAATGGAGGGTTACTTTGAGCTCAATGGATAATGTAACCATCTTGAGTCCTTTTCTGTCACTCTAACAAAGACAGATGAAATAGATAAAAACAACCATCACTCTCCATTGTGCATAAACAGTGTCAAGATGTCTGCTTCAGATGCAGACATGTGCATTGCAGACATACAAAACCAGAAGGATGGAATCCCACTCCTGAATAAGATGAGGTGAATCTCATCAATATGAGTCTATGTTCAGTTAACTCAACTATTCTGACTTTAGCAGTAATAAATCGCTAAAATGCAAACAAAGATTAAATTCAGTTTGGCTATGACCATTGCTGACCTTAGATGCCTTTCCAATTAATGAACCATTCACAGGAAGCTCTGACTTTTCATCTAACATACTTATGAATTTTAAATATTTGCCAAATAGTTTCTAGTAACAACTGTATGATTTGTAAAGTATCCATTTCAATCAATCATCATATGCACAGGATCTCACAGTTACCTATATCCCCTCATTCAGTGTTTGAAGCAGTGACCTGGTTTAAATCCAAATGAAGACAGTGAAGAATGTCTGTTGAATTAAATAGGTTTTGTCTCTTGACCAAGGAGATTATCAAAATATGATTATCAGGGTAGAACCTCCCTAGTGCTCTTCATGTGAAAAATGCTATTCCAGAAATGACCAATATATCCACAAATATCTGATTTTGGAGATGTCAGAGGACTATGAAGGACAACAAACTGTCCATGGCATTTTTCTTCATGAAAATAGTGTCATCCTCCAATCCTAGTTGCTCTATTGCTAAAAATACACAATATCTGCAAGTGTTGGATCTAACCATTAGTGCTACGAATAAAAAAGGACATCTCCCATAAACCTGGAGATGCCTATTCCATGATGGGAACATGAAATTTGCTCTGCTATCTTACTGATTCAGCCTGAATAGTCATAATTTTCACTCCAAATCTGATGTTTTAAGGATGGCTTTTGTTCCACACTATAAAGTGACATGGACTGGTCTCAAACCATCCGTTACCAAATTATAAAGGCAATGTTTCCTCTTCATCTCTCTCTCTCTCTCTGTCAAACCTCCTGTCAGCCCCTCTATCTAACCTGTTTAGCAATCATACTCTCCACATATCAACCACCCCACCAATATGATACTGTCCATAAAAGTGATGATAGTGCACTGCTCCATCATCCAGGTTATTAATTAACACATTAAGTAGTATTTACACCAGTAATTTGCCTTCAGGGTTGCCTTTAAAACCAACTGCCATTTGGACTTTGTACCACCAAACATCACTCTCCAAGCCTAGTGATCCAGACAATTTTTCACATACTTTATCATCCATTCATGCAGTCTTTACCTCCTACATTTGACCGTAAGTCTAACATGGGAGATCATGCTGAAGGTCTTGCTAAACTGAAGGCAAAGAACATTTACTACGTTTCTCTCATCTTCTCATCACCAAAGGTAATCAACTATAAAGCAGTATGCTCTACTGGCATTTTAAATGTTATGTTTTATTGGGTTTTTTTGTCACAGAAGTCTAAGCACCTAAATATCCATTTGACGTCCATCATAAAAACCACAGCAATGTCAATGAAAGAACAAGCAGCATTTTCTCCTGCCTGTTGCTACCACTAAAGTGTATTAAATGCATACAACCCTGGTGAGAAGAGACTTTCAGTGGCCTCTTTTCACTGTCTTAGGGCTGCAAGGCAAACCAAGGTAGTCGAGGATGATTTCCTACTGCTTAAAATTCTGTGTTTCCAGCTTGAAATGATGGGTAGGTGGCCCAAATAAAAAAAAAAAAAAAAAAATGAGCAGCCTGGGTTGCAGTGCTTAGAGAGTCCAGTGAACCATGACGGACTGCGAGGTTTGTTTTGTATTTTCTTTTCAGTATTGCTACTACTGAAGAAAGAGATCTTTATTGGGGCGCTGAGCACTTGATATTAAATACTGGCACTCTCTAGCATGAGAGAAAATGAAGATATTTGCAGTTTTGCTCCTGCACCCCTGGAATGTCATGAGATTAGATTCCCCCTGGAGTCTGATCTTCTTTCTTCATTTGCCACCGTCTATTTCTGTACCAGTAAGTGTTACAGCACCAGGGCACAGGTGCAGGAATTCAACACCCATGCTGTTAAAAAGACAAAAAGGCCCTCAGCTGGTTTTGGCTCAGACTAACCAGCGTCCCAAATGGTTCATTCCGCAGCACAGTTTTGGAGACCGTTCAGACCAGGGGCCTTTCGCATCAAGACCTGGATATTGGAGGGAAGTTACTGGCCTGGCACAGCCTAGTTGTGCCAGCTGGCCTCAAGGCTCCACAACAGCTCCTGGCACTGGCTACTTTGCTAGTAGAGATGTAAGAATGAATCCTCTCCCAATCAAATCAGAAGCAAATCCAGCTTCTCCCTCCTGTTGTAATTCAAATGTCTTCCCTTTTCCCTCTCCAAGGATGTACAGGACTCCTCCACTGTTGCTGAGGAGTTGGGATATTTTACCCAACATCTGGGTTTCTCAGTACCTGCCCTTAATGTTTCTTCTCTGTGTCAGAGACTGCTGCTGTCTTTGAAAAAATTCAGTACTAATAGCACTGTCTGGCAGGGAGTGACAAGCTCAGAGGATCAAAGACAAGAACATAAATCTAACAACTCCCAGCTCAGGAACAATCTCCCCTCTCCCCATAGATAAAGATGCAAGATTGAAGAGAGGTGGGAAGATTTATTTGGAACAGAAAACAGTGTACAAGGAATGAAGGAATGAGGGTTAACCACTTATTAATGAATTTATGAAAGCAGGATGTTTCCCTGCACCTTAATATGCACAAATCACTTCTAAGTCCATCTGAACCCTCCTTTCCTACCCTGGGACAGGGAGATCCCATTGCTGTGACACTTGACAGGCAAGTCAAGTGTCAGACACTAAACAAAGCCACCTTTGCCCTTGCCCGCAGGGATATTCCAGCCAGGTTCTGCTGGTTTGCCCAGTCTCGGTTTCTCTTAGGGATAAATCTCTCTCTCAAGTGTGATAAATGGAATTTGGTAGCAGTCTGGGTCCTTGAAAGAAAGGATCTGCAAAACTTGCAAACGCCTCCAGGAGCTGCAGGACCAAGGTACATTTCTTGCTCGCTCTCTCTGCTTCGTATCAAGACAAACTGCCCTTTTCACTGCTTTCCTTACTGGGAGCTGGGCAGCCATGCTACAGGGAACTACGTGCATCATCAGACCCCCCCGTACCAAAGCTCCTCTGTTGCTTTCAGTGTCATAGAATCATTTAGGCTGGAAAAGACCTTTAAGCTCAAGTCCAACTATTAACCTAACACTGCCGAGTCCACCATTAAACCATGTCCCTAAGTGCCACATGTCTTTCAAATCCCTCCAGGGATGCTGACTCCACCACTTCTCTGGGCAGCCTGTTCCGGTGCCTGACAACTCCTTCAGTGAAGAAATCTTTCCTAATACCCAATCTAAATGTCCCCTGGTGCAACTGAGGCCATTTCCTCTCGTCCTGAAGATGTCCTTCAGCCTCTTCTGCCTGTCTCTGCTATCCAGGCCTGCTAGGATACTCTCAAGGGAGTATGTCATCCATCTCAGTGCTAATTAATTTATTGGGGTCTGTAAGATCAGTGCTTCAAAGGCTGGGAAAATTTGAAAAGATACATAGAAATAGCAAGAGACCTAAAAAGTTTATTGGGTCCTTCCACTGTTTTCCATTTCTTCATCCCAGGTGGCTCTACATAAACTATTTTCTTTTAGTTATAATGTTAATTATGTTGGAAATCCTTGCTCAAACAGACAAGGTGATCCCAAATGAGCTCTTTACCTGGACTAGTCTAAATTAAAGCATGAAAGTCTTCTTTCTGGATTCAGAGATTTCTTTGTCCCAAAAGAGCTCAGCTATTTCATCCCACAAAGGATGGTCTCTGTTAATAACTATAACATCATTGACATTGACTGTTTCAAAAATTGGGCCCATGCCATTTCTATAGGCAGTGGAACAGGCTGAAGGACAGTGTAGATTGTAGAAGATGATATTACCTAAAGAAAAAGTAAATTTTGTCCTTTCTGATCTGCTGAAGTAACCTCAGCTTCCACCTAATCACTGACTCCCTGTCACAGGGGAAGAGGAAGACCAGACAATATGACCATGTTAAACTCAACTTATTAGGTGAACCAGGTGAGGAACAAACTGCATCTGGAAATGCCTGGCTTGAAAGGTCGACCATGTAGAAGTCTGCCTAAACCTAAAATACAAAGAAGCTGATTTTCTTAATATTTTTGAGAAACTGGTGATTTGAAGCCCATAACAGATGAATGTGAACAGTCATGATGGTCAGCAGCGTCAGCTTGCACATCCACATGAAGAGCGGGTCAGGAGCAGAAACAGCCTATTATGAAGTAGGATTTTTAATCTTATCCTAGAAGTGCTATTGACTGACTTTCTTTCTAAGTGAAAAAGCAATTATCATCTTCTCACTGCCTCCAAAGCTACTTCTGTGTCCCATCTGCAACCTTTCCTGTGTCCCGTCTCCTGTTACTAAAGTAGACACATATAAAGTTTGATATTGACATTGAACACCACTGAGGGGATGGAAACCTCCAGGAAGAAGTATGAATAGGTATCCCAGACTTTTACAATACCTTGTGTTGCAGCCTCCAAAAACTGTCACAAAACCACAGATCAGTTACTTTACAGGTAATGACTACAAGATAACTGTGTGGTTCTATGTCACTAATGTCTTTGAACATGAAAGTTGTATCGAAAAAGTTAAGGGTTATTAAATGGGAGGAAGTAAGTGAAAAATACCCATAGTAGTTACTACTGATGATCATTTCTTGCACTTTCCTACAGAAGAAGAAAAATGTTTTTTTGTTTAATGGCACATGCAAATAACATGCATACCTTAATCAATATTTTTTTTCCCCTGATAAGTTATAAACCTTCTCATTGTAAATGTTCTGTACAGATATAGAAAAAAGTCTTTCCTTTGGCTAATAAACTTAAATCAAGAAATGCATCTACACCCTAAAAAAAACCTCAAAAAAAACCCAAACCAACAACTAGTTGTATGAATATAAATTGCTTTCTAAGTGCAAATTAATCAGATTGAATTAAGACGAAATCTACATATATGTGCTGAGCCACCAGTTTCTATTTTCTGTCACCTTTGGTCTGAATTTCAAGTCGTAGGACAGCTTCCTTCATATTCAGTCCAGTCACAGTTGGGCTTCTGAGTGTCTTCTGCTCTTCCTCAGCCACTGCATCCATGTGTCTGAATTGAAAATTGAGACTATTTAACATGCTTGTTTCTGTGCATATCTGTTTAATTATGCCAGACTGGGCAGCTGGTCACTTTGCAAAAAGACCAAAACCAACACATTTTCTCTTATTCTTTTTTGGGCCAATACGAAGCCAGTGATGTTTACTTATTTTTTTCATTTTAATTATGGGGCAAAAGAATATTTTTTGTGCTTGGCATTGAAAGATCTGAGGTTAATTTTATAGTTTGTGTGATTTTTTTCAAGGATTATTTCTATTAAAAAATAGGTTTTAGAATTCTAGTGAAAAACAACCGATTGTAGGGTGTTTGTGGCCTCCCAGAAACAACAATTTGAGTGCCAGAATGCTGTGTTCCATGCTACTCTCTAGCCGAAATGGGAATCTCATTATAGTTGTTATTTTCAGGCTAACACGATAATCATTATACAGCAGTAGTAACAGAAACCTCATCCAGATCGTTGATAAAGATATTAAACAGAAGTGGCCCCAACACTGATCCCTGGGGATCTCCACTTGGGACTGGCTGCCAAATTGATTGGACCCCATTCACCCTTGATATTCCCAGGCAGAGCTCTTCTGAAACAAGGGGTATTCCTCAAAGGTCTTAAATGACTGCAGTGATCTCCTCGTTAATCATGGTGGCTGAAGGGAATAAATAAACTCCTCTGAGGAAACCTTCTAATATGTTTCTTGTGTATTATGCTTCCAGTTTTCGACCTGCCTGTTTCCCCTCCTTTTCCAACAGAACAGTGACAAGCATTCAGCAGCATTCCCTGCATCTTACAACTTGTTTTCTAGAAGTTTCTTTCAGTTTTAATAACTTGCCTACAACTGACTGACTGGGTCACCTTCCATCCAAAATGCCATTTGTTCTAGGTCTTTCTGTTTCCATGCTTGCACAATTCAGTGACATTTTGTTCCATCTGTCCATCTGGTTAACACACCTGCCTTCTCTTCCTTCAGGTACAGAAGCTGATGACTATGACAAATAAAAGATCAGGCTGAAAAACAATGCAGTCTTGTTACTTCATCACACACGCTATTTTTAAAGGTAAACGTCAATGAAGTTCCAACTCACTTTTTATTTCAGCAGTAACGGTCCCCTGAAGATTTGCAGGGAGTGAAAGTCAAAAGGAAGATACAGGGAAGCAAGTCTATTGTTCGAGCAGCCTGAAAGATCACAGCCATACATGACCCGCAAAAGAATTAATTCAGTTTTTTATTTTTAGATCACATTGCCCAATGTATTACAGCCTATTGCAAAATACTTTTGTACGGAAAAAATTTTGCTCATTGCTAAGGTGGGCCAAGATTTTTTCAGCATAAAACAAGCATTCAGTTATCACTGGAAAAGAAGACAAAGATACAACAAATCTATGCTACATGTTGTTGGTTTTGTCATTTAGCATAAAGAGGAAAGGCATATCTTCCAACTGCACTGCAAGAAGCTTCATAATATATGTAACTTGTATGCAACATGCAAAAGACTTGTGTGTGTATGAGCGAGAGAGAACAGGGAAAGCAAAAGTGATTTAATATGTGTTTTTTCTTGATAACAATTCATAGTAGATTATTTTATTAGTCCATGGCCTCATGATCCATGGGTCTTTACTTTCCCAAACGTCACCAAGTAAACAGATGAGTTCCTCCCAGTGTCAGTACTTTGCCTGAGCACCTCTGAAGTTAGTGAAAACATCAATATGCACAAAGGAAACTGTAACAAGTGTCTTACACATGAAAAGATCTGTGACATGTGGCCATCCTCTTCTTTTTCAGCTTTTTATTTAATTACATATGAGTTAGGACAGTTCAGAAAAAAATGCTTGCAGGAGACTTCTGCAATTCTAGTTGAGTTCACTAAACTGATCGATGACTGATCAACATTTCTCACTGAATCAGGTATCTGATATAGACTCTCAGTCTAGGAAGGAACAACATCAAGTATCCTAAGTAGTTCCCACTTGCACAGGAGCAGTTGGGATGGCTGCAGAGTTTTTCGTAAGGAACAGACATTGTTTTGCATAAGCCTTAGAAAACCTGGATAGAAAAGGAAGGCATTAAACCTGCTCCTTACTACTGCATGCTTATAAACTTGCCTTTCAGTAAAAGTTTGCCTGAAGTTTCCCTCAGTAGATGAGCCTGGGGTTCAGGAGATATGGATTCCTCTAACCTCGTTTGGGTATCTAAAGGCTAGCCGTCTGGATTGAGGATTTAGATCCTGTGACTTTTAATGAAAACAAAGAAGTAGAGGGTAATTTGTCCTACCCTGAAATACATGCATACAAGATTAATTACTCTCTGGCACCCAGCTAGCCAATCTTTCTGAAGGGTCTCCAGCAAGACACTGCACCTGCTTAAGCAGCTCGTGACAACAGATATCAGGCAGGATTTCCCTCTAGAAGCCTTCAAAGGCAGCTCCTGCAAGACACTGTCTGCTCAAGAAATGGAGATGTTTACTTCCAGCAGAACTGTTACACCGTTAGTCTAAAATTTAGGTTCAGCCTGACAGTCTCAAGTTCCCTGGAGAATTTTTGGCCAATTTTCAGTTCTGATCTTCAGGAATCAAGTGAGGAACCCAACACCAGACAATTAACAAGATCGATGTTCGCTTTGTAGTTGCAAGGGGAGGACTCTTTCATGACAACACGCAGAGGGGATGCCAGATGGGTGGAAACATCTCCAAATTCTCTGTGGCAAAATTTATTTTGAAATGAAATTGATCTTTGGGAACTCATACACAAGTTAATTCTGGACAGTACTGCCCAGATATTTACTCTGGGTTAGGGGTACAACCAGGTTCAGAGGAAATAAGTCAAGAATGTTTCACAGGATCACAGGATTTCTAGGTTGGAAGAGACCTCAAGATCATCGAGTCCAACCTCTAACCTAACACTAACAGTCCCCACTAAACCATATCCCTAAGCTCTACATCTAAACATCTTTTAAAGACCTCCAGGGATGGTGACTCTACCACCTCCCTGGGCAGCCTGTTCCAATGTCTAACAACCCTTTCAGTAAAGAAGTTCTTCCTAACATCTAACCTAAAACTCCCCTGGCGCAACTTAAGCCCATTCCCCCTCGTCCTGTCCCCAGACACGTGGGAAAACAGGCCAACCTCCACCTCACTACAGCCTCCTTTAAGGTACCTGTTTCTGATAGTGTCCCACAGCTAGACTGGAAATACAGAAAATCTAAGTCTGATCATGGTAGATATGGGGAAGATACGAGGCTACTAAAGGAATCAACTTGGCACTTTCTGCAGTTAGTTAACAGGAGGGGCTGGAGCCCTGATTCCACAATGAGGGGCTGCACCTCACAGAACCTCCTGTAACTGGTCAGCTGTCTGAGGAAGAAAGAAAGAAATGGGCAGGCCCATGACAAGAAAATACCATTTCAATATTATCAGGTCAACACTAGCACTCCAGTGGGAGTGCCCTGCGGCGCGGGCGGCTGCCGTCCCATGGGTGGGTCAGCATGCGCACTCTGCCCCGTGTGCACCTGAACAACACCCTGCGGTGCAAGTCTGAGCGATGGGACAGGCATTTGCTGGTCTCTGCTCAGAGGCAGCTTGTCCCTGGAGCCAAAATCTGCTCATACATAAGTCAACCATAAAGTTTACCCACACCAGTCTGGGAACAACATTAGTTTTTTTCAATTATGTACTTAATGTTCCTCCAATTGTTGCTTATGAAAGATGATAACACGCAGAACCAACAGACCACTTTATCAAGAGTAAGGAATAGCACCAAGTGAAAGAAAAAAGTTGTTGAATTGAGCAGCCCATTGTCCCAAAGCTGTAAAATTCATCTATAAGGATCATATTCAGCAATTGCTTTACAATTACTGCGAGCTCTGAGGGGACAAATCTTTGTCCTTAGCTTTTGTCATCCCAATAGAGTCACAGAAGCTTAGAAATATAAGTTGGAAAAGACCCCAATAGGTGATCTAATACATCGCCCAGCGTCTTTGTTATGCGAACAAATAAAGGGTAATTTCTCCACTACAGGTGCTTTACAATTACTCTGCTGCAATTACCATTACAAAAAAGCACTTTACCAGCATGGCAGTAACCAACAAATCAAAGGCTGTGCTATTCTCTGAGCTTCTCTAAGATTTACAGCAAAATATATCCCTGTTTTCATTTTGCACTGTGAAGTACAGTGAAATTGTTATAATACATCGCAGTAAATCTCATCGAGCCTTTCCGTAAATCAGGTGGGAACTTTCTCTGCCCTACCAGGGCTGTGGTTAGGTGTTGTGCTGGCGAGGGTCCGATGCAATGGGCGCTACCATTGCACTGTCCTTATTCAGAAAAAGGCAGTCATAACCCAGACCTGAAGTCTGGGTGGGAGCTGGTGTAGCACTTCTCTAACAGCAACCAAGACGTGCATCTATGGTCACATTTGTTCTCATGTGAAAGACGAAAATGGTCAGAAATATTCTTCTTCATGCTGGGTCTCTTGTCGTGCTGCCAGATTTGACCTGCAGGGAGGCAGATGGCAGCTACATGAAAAGGGAATTTAAGGGGTTACCAGTGAAGATACATGTGGATGTTCCTCCACCCCTAGACAGACAGCAAAGAACGTACAATTTCTACAGCAACTAACCCAGGGAAACACGCAAGCTCCAGCAAAGCCCACTGGTTCAGGGTGATTTTTTTGGTTGTGGGGTTTTTTTTGTTTGAGGATTGCTTGTTTGTTTTTTTTTTTTAACAACTTCAGCAAAATTATCACTTGCATGGCTGAAATGCCTTCCTCCTTATGCCAGGTCACCTCCGAGGCAGGCATTGCAAACAGGTTTTATCTGATAACATCAGAGCAGATGAGCCAGCTTACTCTACGTACAGTAACGGAAAGCTGCTAGTGAAGATGCCTGACCTTGAGGACAAAGTTGCTGAGATCCACAGTGGAGGGCGAGGTAGCATGTGCACTGACAGTTAAGGTCCATCATGTGAGAAGTTAGATGTGACAGCAAACTAACAGAAAAATTAATTAGCAGCAGCTGAATTCTTATAGGTGACCCAGTTTCAGGAAAAAGAGTCCAAGTGTTTTCTTTAAACAGCTTTCAACATCATCAGCTTCCTCAGCGCTTTTGAATCTTCTGTGAAAAATGAGACACCAGATGTAAAGGATGGCAGCACGCACTCAGTTGTCTGTCAGATTTGATTCAAAACACTGCGGGATACACCCCGATGCTGCACATCTTATAAGCACTAGAAAACACATATTTTCTGGTGGAAAGGTCATTTTTAATAGCAATATGTGATAAATATGAACAGGAGCTGCCCAGGAAAATTATCCACAGAGGGCTTCTATAATGCAAAGCTTCATTTACTTGGGGTCTCCTGCTTCCCAGTACAGCCCAGCCCATCAAAGGGCCACCTCCAGATTGTCAAATCAAGACAAGTAAATATCAGACATGGTTTACATAAGAATTTTCAAAACTTGTGACTGCTTTCACACTAAGAAGGAAAACAGATTTCAGCAGTGCAAGACCTATAAATGAAACACAGTTCTCTATACAGTTCACATTTCGTTATTCCCAAAGATCAAATCTTACATTTTTACCAAGGTAAGAGAAATCAGAAAAGCCAAAGAGTAACAGGAGGAACAGAGAAACATAAGCACAGTGTAATTCAGTGATTCATGTCATTCTTGGAACTGGAAATTTATGAATGCTGTGAATAGACCCAAATTATAGCAGTTTGTCTTGCCCATTTCCTATTTTTTTTTCGTAACAAGTGAATTTGAGTGATAAGGAAGATTCCCCATCTTTAGCACTGCAAGCTGAAATATTCTACTGATCTAGAGGTGAAATAAATGTGGGAAAAAGAAACATGACTGTGAAACTTTCATTCATTGCTCATAAAGCTTTAATTTAATGCAGTTTCCATAAGAGAATTATTTTCTAAGCTCTTATTTGCTAAAAGACTTGTAGCTGTTCTGTTATTCTTATATGAGTAGCTTCATCCAATTTTGAGGGAAAAATATTTTAAAAAGCTTTGCAAAATAAAGTTGACGAACAACTGAAATAAAATGGCAAATAACAGGAGGCCATTGTTGATTTGTTGCTGGAAATTATTCACTTGTATTCTGTGGACACATACTGGAAGCCTGGGACTGCATAATATCAGAGCCAACCAGGGAAGGATAATTCTGCTTTGCATAAACTATTGATCCTTCACTACCTGGATTCATTTTGCAGCAGTCAAAAGGGAGGCTTTTTTGCACTATTTCATGAAGAAAAAGAGAGCTCTGCACTTGCAGAGATACCAGTTCAGTGATCCAGACACAAAAAATCCAGAGACTTCACATCCCTTGCAACACTACCTGGTCCCAAACATGGACTTCAGGTGAGGTTTCCCTCAACATTGAAAATCCCCATGAAAGCTATGAGCTTTTCTTTCTTTATTCCTAGCAAAAGTTACATCTCACTCAGGAGAAATTTTTCCAGGTGAAATTTTTTCCAAGCTGAGTACTTTTCTGCACATTACTTACTAAATTTTGGTATTAGTGTCAATTTATGGACACTTTTCATTAAAAAAGCTCTTGGTAAAACAAAACAAAACAAAAAATTCCTATCCAGCTCTATATGCTATAATCAACAGTTTAATTTCTCACAAGATGGCTATATACTGCTGTTTCCATTTCTATAGTGTTTAGCAGTACCAAGACAGACTAAAAATGTTCATAAACACCTTACAGCCAATTTGACTTGGAGCTGAGAGGGTGCTTTCCTCCCCACCCAATGTATAAAACCCAGCCAGAACAACCTTCGCTGCTGTTCGCTGTTGCTGCTGTGTTTGCTGCTTCGCTACCTTCATCCTTTTCAGTTTTCACGGCTGAACTGTATCACCAGGTCCAGTCACGGGCAGCTAGATCATGGCATCCCTCTTTGCCCCTGCAGTTTAATAGTTCAGCATGTTTCTCCCGTGCTGTACCTTACACCTTCAGGCACCGTGATAATAGAATCATTGAATCATGGAATCATTTAGGTTGGAAGAGACCTTTAAGATCACCGAGTCCAACTGTTAACCTGTCACTGCCAAGCTCACCACAAACCATGTGCCTAAGCACCACACCTACACGTCTTTTAAATCCCTCCAGGGATGGTGACTCCATCACTTCCCTGGGCAGCCTGTTCCAGTGTTTGACAACACTTTTGGTGAAGAAATGTTTCCTAATATCCAATCTAAACCTCCCCCGAAGTAATTTGAGGCCATTTACTCTTGTCCTATCAGGATTGGGCTGCTTCACCCTGGGTGGAGGTAGTTTGTCTTCTAATGAGATGCCTACCAAAACCACTGCTGGGAGAGGCTGGAGTGAACTTGTTGGGTTTTTTAGCCTAAAGATGGCTAAAAGGGGCTCTTGGTGCTTTCTTCCAATACAAAAAAGGTGCCCAACTCTTGACATAAGCGGACAGTACAAGGGAAAGAAGTAACAGACACAAGCTGCAGCAGGAGAATTTCTGACTTTATAAGAGGAAAATAAATTCCAAGTGATTAAGCACTAGGACAAGTGCCCATAGAGATCATGAAATCTCAGTCCTTGGAGATATTAAAAACTTGAAAGCAAGCAAATCCTTGAGCAAGCTGGTCTAACTTTGAAGTTAGACTTGCTCTGAGCAGAAGGTTGAACTGGAGGCCTGCAGAGCTCCCTTCCAGTCTGAGTTATTCTGTGAATCTATTCACTATTCTCTTCTATATCCCAGAACTTAATAAAAACCCTGATCAGAGAGAGGTGCATTTAGCTTTCAGTCAAGGTCATAAAGGAAGAGAAACACTTATAGAATACTGCTTGTGTCCTGCAGCGTCAACAAGAAAAGTCCTTTTGCTCAACCCAACTCCTATCACTTCTGTACCACGAAGGACAGCACAGCCGTAACAATAAGATCCAGATACAAGTGAAATCCCCTTGTGGCACTTTTTAAAGAGACTGAATATAAGGATATTGCTCTTAACTAATGCTAACACTCCAATCCATACCGATGAGGCTGCCCAAGGAAAGTGCGACATATTTTAATGGATTTTAATGTTTCACTGGTACACCCTACCAGCACCTAACCATTTGCAATCCAGGCGCATTCCTAAGCCATGGGTAACTTATATTTATTTCATACCTTTCAATAGAATAGTTTTTGATTAGTTGTATGGACATTTTTTAAGCTCATGGACACTTTACTGTCTACAGTATTTTGCATTAAATCATCCAGTGAAAGACACTGAATAAATAAAACATAGAAGAACACATCACATCACAGAAATAGGTCTTGGTTTTGCTGAGCATTGCTGGGAAATAATTCCCATCCACAGCAAGCACAACTCCATCAATACTTGAACAAAAGCAATTAGACTTTTGATTAACTTGCACATTTTTTTTAAGTTCAGTTAAAAAAAAAAAAAAAAAAAGCCAATTAATTTCATTTCAATCAGAAGAAAGTGAAATATAACCCAGGGAAATTAATACCGTAATAAAATGGTTCCAGTTTTCTGTCTCTGTCTGGAAAATGTCAGATTGGTCTGAAAACCCCAGGCAGGATGAGTGTTTAGCTTGTCTTGATCCACCTGACTGCACAGTAGGTTTCATAACACAGGCTGAAAAACCTGAACACAACCCTGAAAAGAAATGAATTTGGAAGCCCCAGAACAAGTAACTTTGACCATTTTTTTTAATCCCAGCCCACATTTTCTGCTACTTTCTGTTACTTCTATGATTTTTTTTTTTTTTTAGCTAGTACCCCTTTCTTTATTCACCACTCAGGTTTTCAGAGCAGTTTGGAGGGAAGTTGGTAGCACATAGCTCTCACAAGGCCCTGAGTTGTGCATGTACACTACTTCTGCAGCACATCAAAAGAAAGGGAAAGGTTGAGGGTGAAGTCCCAAGCAGAAGCATGACGGTTAATATAATTTCTTGAAGGCTGAGTGCCTCAGAAAATCCAGCTCAGAGAGACATCCGGGCAGTAAGTGAGTAGTTGCTGATGGAAAAAGGGTTTTTAAATCCAGTCTTTCTATCAACCCTGTGCTTGATAATGCAGGACAGCATCTTGGTTCTCTCGGGTCACCAGCCAGGAGCAATTCCCTGGAGCCTTTCTTGAAACAAGAAACAAAAATTTTCCTAAAATGGCTTTTGCACTATCTCACTCCTCCAACACTTCACTTCCACTTTCACCATCACCTCCTCCATGAGTTTATACAACTACTGCAATCATCTGCAACATCTCTGCCTCACTCCGCTTTGCCAACAGATTTTTCTGACAGTCCAATACTGTTGATACCATTTCCAGCTCAGGATCATAAAATCAATCATAGAATCACAGAATGGTTTGGGTTGGAAGGGACCTCTAAAGCCCATCTAGTCCAACCCCCCTGCCATGAGCAGGGACATCTGCAACTACATCAGGTTGCTCAGAGCCCCGTCCAGCCTGGCCTTGAATTTTCCAGGGATGGGGCTTCTACCACCTCTCTGGGCAACCTGTGCCAGTGCTTCACCACCCGCATTGTAAAAAATACCTTCCTTATGTCTAGTCTATATCTCCCCTCTTTCAGTTTAAAACCGTTCCCCCTTGTCCTGTCACACAGGCCCTGCTAAAAGGTTTTTCCCCATCTTTCTTATAGGGAAAGGCCACAATCAGGTCTCCCCACAGCCTTCTCTTCTCCGGGCTGAACACCCCCAGCTCTCACCCGGCACATGCTATCTGGTCTGATTGCTTCTGCTGGCTGCCAGACATGGCTATAAAGTATTCTTTAATGATTGCCAAAGCCCCCATCACCTTGATACATATGTTAGCGCTATTACAGGCAAGTAATTTTGGGTACCGCACTGGCTAGAAGTTTCTATGGGTTAAAAAAGACATAAAAATTCATGAGTCAGCTGTTCCCTTTGGTCCAGCACATCTTTTCTCCCACCTCAGCAATAGACATTCCTGACTTTTGCTCAGATTTAATTCTGAATATTTTGAAATATTTACAAGGACTGCTTCTTATTAGAACTCAATTGCTGTTGTACTATATCAAAATTTTATTTCCTTTCTAAGTTTTCTATTCTCTATTGTTATTTTTGGAGGATTTGATCTCATTTCTGATAGATTTTCTTTCTTGTCAGTGTCTAGTTCTGATTGATCATCTAAGTCAGACATTGAAAACAATCAAAACTGAAGACTCTCTGAAATAAAATAATGAGACAGTATTGATTGGAAACATTCGAAACCAGAGAAGGCTGGACTGTTAAAAAAATGAATGTAAGAAAACTTTCAAGTAAAAATATGTTTCTACCAATTTGAAATTAATTACAAAGCTACAGCTTTTCTTTGGAAACTGCCAGTCATTTTCACAATGTGAAACAGCACAGAGGCACTTCCCAACAAATAAGAAGCATTTTGTCTTTCACAGTTGTGCTAGTCACAAATGGATTTCATACATGCTCAGGTGCAATTTGATAAATCTACTATTGCAGCAGTAAGCTGCTGAAGCGGTGGGAGCAGTGAGGCGTAATGCCCAGTATTCTACATTTATTTGCACCACTTAAGATTTTTCAAAGCCTTTTTTGCTGAACACAGAATTTTGCCAAGCATTAACACATAATTAATCCTGTGTGCTAGTCACAAATGGATTTCATACATGCTCAGGTGCAATTTGATAAATCTACTATTGCAGCAGTAAGCTGCTGAAGCGGTGGGAGCAGTGAGGCGTAATGCCCAGTATTCTACATTTATTTGCACCACTTAAGATTTTTCAAAGCCTTTTTTGCTGAACACAGAATTTTGCCAAGCATTAACACATAATTAATCCTGCTGAAAAGGAAGGATTGTGAAGAAACAAAACCCTGCAGAACAAGGAAATTATGATTTCAATTTCCTGTGCGTTTTCAGGAAACAAAACAGACATATGAAAAATATCACTCTGGAGTTGAGCACGTGGCTGTGTGTCCCCATGTATATGGGTCATTTAGCCCATCCTACACTGTTATTAGTGGATGGGTAAAAAATCTTACCCTTCACTAACATAGCAAGACTATCAAACCTTCACAGGCGTAATTGTCACTAGAGTCTTTTACCTGGGTTAGCCAAAAAGTTTACAAAACCCTAAAAAATACCTTGCATCCATCAGCTGAGCACGTTTAACCCGTTGCACGTGGCCCAACCTGGTTGTACCCTAATTGCACTGTTAGGAGAGGACGTAAGCAGTGCTGCCAGAGCTTAGGCTTTGTCAGCATAAGTAAAAAGCACCCTGAAATTATGGATTTTGTCCATCAATGAATGTCCTCAAGGTCTGCAGAAAGAGACCAGATCTGTCATAACACAGATGCCATATTAGTGAACCACCAACAGCGGAACCGTTTTTGCTCTGAGGATGTCCTGGTACACGTGGGAATCACTGTGGCTGGAGGCAGCGTGGGCAGGACACAGCGAAGCAGCAGAACAGAATCCTGCAGAGAATTTGGGAACCTGAGATTAAACGTGGGTTGCCAGAGAAGTGAGTAAGGTGGTAACGAGGAGGAATTATCTCCTGCAATTGGAAGTTAAGCAGCATGAATGAGCCTGGATGGAATAAATGTGAATGGTGCATTTTATTTTACTAAAATCACCCTGATTTTTAACTGTAAGTGAACAGGTAGGATGACTATACTGAGGCAAATATGCACATAGAAAACAGGGTATTTCAAGCACAGCACAGATCTATGTACAAGAATGATTGCTAATTGATGATTTTTTCACTTTTAATTATAATTTAAAATTCTGATACTTTTGAAGATGCTAGCAGCAGGGCAAAGCCAGAGGCATCCCTCTACATCAAATGGAGGATTTCCTCCTGGAAGCAGGAATCAGTGAAGACAAAAACATCATGAAAGAGCTGAAGCTGGAAGCATCGCACACTTGACTCGTAAAGCTCCAACTTCAAGGACTGCTGAGTCTCCTAGCACTTCGCAGGATCATGCCCTCCATGTTTGCCTGGAGGCTGCAATGCATGCAGGGTTTTCAAAAAAATAATTTTTTACACTTGCTTAGGCTTCTGGGAAAAAGAGAGCAGTCTATGAGTACTTCAAGTAGGAGGCTTCACGGCCAAGGTAGACTTGGGAAGCTGATGTCCTGATTCTGTACATGATGAAAGGGGTTGAAGTAGAGGACCTTTAAAGGTCCCTTCCAATCTAAGCTATTCGATGATTCGATGATTCTGTGAAATAATCTTAACTCTTTCTTGGCCATAATAGACTTATATTTATGACTATCACACACCTTTCATTGCAAAATGGAGCAATATGTTCAGGAAAGTCTGTCATTTCAGCAGAGCAAATGCGAAAAAGCAATTTTGGACAATCAGCTCCTATTTCAGTGCTTAAATCCTGACTTATTTGTCTGTCTATGACTATGATAAAAAAAAAAAAAAAAACCTCCATCCCAATCCACAGGCAGTGGAAATCATATCTCAAAAGTGGTTATTTCCACACAAGCTTCAGGCACATGTAACACACTGAGTTCAGGCAAGAAGCTGGAAATTATTTCAAAAACATTTCTTCTACTATAAATATAGCAGGAAGCATTTTAAAACATCACACCCAACATTGTATTGGCAAAATATACAAAGTGCAACAATACAAGTGATAAAAGAATGCATTCTTTGCATTTATAACACATTAAATACTTTAAAGCCCCGGGAAATAATGTATTTCAATTTTTCTTGATTAAAATAAGAGTATTTCCTTCTTAAGTATGAAAAATTGTAAAAATATACGTTTTACTTCACAAAGTCGACTATAATCACTACCTTTGCTAGAAAACATATCCGAGAGTTAAGATATAAGAAACTGTGCCAAAAATTTTTATTTAAAGTTATTTCTTAATTCAAATGATGACACTTGATACTCACTTTGGCTTTGTTCTAAGGGTCAGCAAAGCCTCTTTATTCCGGCTGCCCTGAATATAAATGGGAAAAAGGATCTCTGGCCATGAAAATATTTTCTTTCAAGTCAGAGAGTTAATTTTAAAGCTCTCTACATCACCTTTATTCTCAAACATGGAGCTGGGGTAAGAAGTCAGAAGATTGCATGCTGAAACAAGATGTTTTGCTTGATATAGAGAGTAGTGCATGGTTTTGTGAGTCCTGGAGCGTGAACACTATCGCCAGTTTTCCAGCATGCTGGACTCCATTTGTGTAGTCCCATAATTGTGGGGATATGAAAATCAAGCTATCTTTATAGCCTAGGTACTTTCTGTGTGATCTGTCCCAGTGTTACTCTACCATCTTGCAGAAAATTTTTTCCTAATATGTAATTTGAACAACCCAAGCCACTGCCTGTGGCTACCAAGTCATGTCAAATTTTCTGCCACTACAAAGGAAAAATGAATGGATATACCAAAAACAGTTTAGCTTCATGATATTGGTAAATGCCATTCAATTAGTTATAGACTGTTACTAGGTAACTCTTTGGCCTCCGCTTTACCTGCTTTACCGTTCATTAACAAGACTCATGTCCTGCTGATTTTGAACTGTTTGTTGTTCTGTTAAATAGTGAATTTCTCATGGCATCCACCTTCTGAAAAGGAGTGAACATACAAGCATTAGGCCCTTCTGAAATGATAGACATTATCTTTCCTTTCTAGTTTCAATTGTTCAGATTCATCATAGCAAAAACAAAAAAAATATACTAGTACATTAATTAAAATGTGTATCTGGTATTATTTGACAGACTGTATAACTTGGATGCTGAGAGTTAGTATAAAAGCATCTGGGCAAGAAATCATAGAATCATAGAATGGTTTGGGTTGGAAAAGATGTTTAAAGCCCATCTAGTCCAACCCCGTTGCAATAAGCAGGGACATCTGCAGCCAGATCAGGTTGCTCAGAGCCCCGTCCAGCCTGGCCTGGAATGTTTCCAGGGATGGGGCTTCTACCACCTCTCTGGGCAACCTGTGCCAGTGCCTCACCACCCTCATTGTAAAAAATTTCTTCCTTATGTCTAATCTAAATCTCCCTTCTTTTAGTTTAAAATCATTACCCCTTGTCCTATTGCTACAGGCCCTGCTAAAACGTTTCTCTCCATCTTTCTTATAAGCCCACTTTAAGTACTTAAAGGCCACTAGAAAGTCTCCCCGCAGCCTTCCCTTCTCCAGGCTGAACACCCCCAACTCTCCCAGCCTGTCTCCATAGCAGAGCTGCTCCAGACATCTGACCATCTCCGTGGCCTCCCCTGGCCCCGCTCCAGCAGCTCTGTGTCTCTCCTGTGCTGAGGCCCCAGAGCAGGAGGCAGCACGGCAGGGGGGTCTCACCAGAGCGGAGCAGAGGGGCAGAATCCCCCCCTCGACCTGCTGCCCACGCTGCTGGGGATGCAGCCCAGGATGCGGTTGGCTTTCTGGGCTGCCAGCGCACATTGCTGGCTCATGTCCACTTTTTCACCCACTAGTACCCCCAAGTCCCTCTCGGCAGGGCTGCTCTCCATCCCTTCATCCCCCAGCCTGTATTGATACCGGGGGTTGTTCCGACCCAGGTGCAGGACCTTGCACTTGTCCATGTTGAACCTCATGAGGTTCACCTGGGCCCCGCTTCTTTAGCTTCTCCAGGTCCCTCTGGATGGCATCCCAACCCTGAAATCCCCACTAAATCCATTTAGTGTGCAGTGAACTTCACTCTTACCTATGGTGGACTTACTCTGTAAGGCAAGAAATTTTGAACAAGAATTTTCAGAGAATTTTAGAATCCTCACCAGAGCAAGGTGTGATGCTATGCCATCCCTGTGCAGTCGAAACAGAACCCTGTGGGAGGTCCACCCTTCCACTTCTTACAGGATCCAGCTCTCATAGTAACTACTATGGTCCAAGGCCTGATCTTGTTTCATTTACTAGCATAGAGGTAGCTGGTGTTACTTTTGGAAGGTCAATAAGACCTAGATTCATCCCACATAACTTTAGATCACTGAGTTAAAGATGCTGTTTGCTCATCACTTTGAAATCCCTCTATCACCAATGGAGAGAGACACACTGATTCACTTTCAAGGTCTGCCATTTGACAGAGAGGAAGGCTTTAATGATAAAGCCTGTTCACTGGAACAGGCTGCCCAGGGAGGTGGTGAAGTCCCCATCCCTGGAGGTATTTAAGACGGGTAGATGAGGTGCTTAGGGACATGGGTTAGTGGTGGTCAGGCACGGTTGGACTCGATGATCTCAAAGGTCCTTTCCAACAAAGGGATCCTATGATAATGTCACCATGCCCCTCAGAAACACTCCTGACTTGAGCATTTCATTTTTAGTACTTTAGGAAAAATCTGTTCCTTACTCTCTCCTGTTCTTTACTCCCATGATCCACTCTGAAATGTCAGTAATAGCAGCTCACCGAAAGCTGTTAGACAGTCATATCATCATAGCGAATGCAAGTTATGTACAGGGGATGAGGTCCTGACTCACACCACTGCATTGCAACACAGAGGTTTCTAATCTGAATTGAGAGAATAGAGACCAATACAGCCTCAACCCAAGAAAATTGCTCTTTAATAATTCATTTTTTCATAAGGAAAGTTTTTGAGATATTGTTAATTTTCTAGTATGTAATGCTTCTCACTGACATTTCTTCTGATTTATGTTTTGCTTTTTTGTAAAGAAATTATTACTATGAGCATCTGAAAAATTCATAATCTAGTCCTCCAGACTCATATTAAATTTTGAATGGAATCTAGTGGGAAGATATCACATTTACACATTCATAATGTCTATTACTAATTGGGTTCCCAACATAAAAAAAAAAAAAAAAAAATACCCTTCTTTGGGGAACATGTGGGTTTGGAGAGAGAATAGAAACCATTTTAATTCATTGCCATCTATATTTGATATGGTCATCTATATTTGATATTGATAATACCAATCCAGAATGTAAAATTAAACAGTGATCCCTGGTCATTCAGCTCTCACACACTCCTGCTTCAAAAGAAAATCATGCTTCTGAAGAAACCTGTACTGAAAACTTAACAATTTTCAGCATCCTTTTCAACCTGTGTGGGGAGGAGAAAAGAATCAATGACCAGAAGGGGAGAATATTATTTATAATTTTAAAAATAATTTTAATGGAAAGTTTCAGCAAAAAAATATTTTGAGGTTTTTTCCCCCAGAGTGAAAAAGGGAGGCCAGAGGGATGGGGGGCATCAGTTTGCCATTCCATTTGTGTATATCTATAGAGAGATATGTCTGTGTGTATACACATATTCTATGTCTTAAAACTTCTTGTTGAGGAAGTCCATTCATCCTTCAGCTTTGACAAGACATCAATTTAGTATCAGGTATGCAATTTTTACCATTTTCTGAAAAGCATCCACCTTTAAAAACACAAAAATCTTTAAAAACACAAAACCTTTAGGTTGCATGTGCTTTACAAAGATTCATAAGAGTCTAGCACATAAATTCTATGTCCAGCCCGCCTGCACTGAGCATGGGCAGCCTTAGCAGCATGGAGAAACCCAACCTCATTTGTGAGGTTCTTACTGCCAGAGGGACAGTGAGGTTTAAGAGCCTGAAGGTACTGACAGGGGCAATGTGTATAGCACGGAGAAGACATTTTCCACGGTTCGATAATAGTTCCTGCGTTCTCCAGAGGGTTACCTTAAAAACATTATGCCTTGGCTCCCTTCTAGTCCGTAGTGTATGTGATGAAGTCCATGGAAACCAGGGCAGGAGAGAGGGTGAACCTGAGTTGTATCTTGGCAGAGTCAGGATACAGCCTCTCAGAAGCAACCTCAGGGCCAAGCGGGCTGGCGTGCCCTTGAGCGCTCCGGGGCCCGTACATGTCCCAGCAGTGCCTCCAGCAGACTGGTACATGAAGGGAACCCTACTGGGGCTGGCAGAAAGGCCTGGCTCGTAAACACACGTGGTGATTGCAGTTTAAGACCAAATAGGAATATCTGCATGTCCAGGGGGCTCTTTAGTTCAGTGCTGGTGGAGTCAGAGAAGTGTAAGGGTCCTGAGAGGAGTGTCAAATGTGCTGCAGCAGAGCCTCCCTGCATCACCCCGCATCCCACCGACTTCCCAACGCGTTCTGCTTCCACCTGTTCCCAGGTAGGACACCCAACAGACACGTTGCTCCAGACATCATTCTGCCCCTTGAGGCATCCTGCCAGGCAATGTTTTGCAGCAGTGTAGCTTGCTTTGAGCTCCTCAGCTCCTTCTGGCCATTAACTTATAGTTTGGGGAACCAGCATGTCCCTCGTGACCGTGCAGAGCACAATAATTTTGGAAGGGAGTGAAGGGGATGAATCTACAAGTAGGTTTTGACGTGAAGAAAGCAAGCACCTTGCTCCTTAGGATGCACTGAAAGGAAGGAGAGGTGAGCTACTGGATTGCAGTCATCACAGGGAGCGTCCACAGAATGTCTTCACCTCTTCCTTCCACCCTCCCGCTGCAGGATGGACCTCATGCCCACTTGGAGGGCAGGACAGCAGGTGGGACAGGGCTTGGGATCTGGGATTTGCAAATGCTTGTTGATTTGCACTAAGTCACACCTTTTGGGTGCTACCAGATCCTCCTGCTGATGTGGGGAAAGGAAGGAGGAAGAAGTGTCTCAGGGACATAGGAGCTGGACCATAAGGTGTCAAGGCAGAAAGCCAGGCAGAACTGCAACTCCCCAAGTGGACCTGTAATCAGCCAGTGAACCCAGACATTTGAGAACTCCTTTTGAGATTATTTAGAAAGTATGTATTTCCTGCAGGCCATATCCTGGGAGCATAAAGTAAAAACACATTCAGCTACTTTGACCTCAGAGGAATTATGCTGATTTGCATTTAAACTAATAATGAGGCAGAAGATAGATCAGTAGATCTGCCTTCATCACTATATATTTTTCAACTTCCACAATAAATAAGGAAAGGATCATATCAACGTACCCTTACAGTCCAAATCCATTGAAAGTAATGCTTAGGCTGTAAACCAGGCAAGTCATGCCCCCATGTAACCAAATAAAATGTGTCCATGGAATTATAGAACATTTCCACACATGGCCACGAAAAAGAGGCAAATTAAAATTTCATGGACAATCTTAACCTTGACATATTTGAAGTCTTGATCACTTACTGGGAACTCCTTGAACACAGTTGCAAGTGCAAGACGTTGTTCACATTTTATTTCCAGGCCTAAGTATTTAAGATTGCAGGGTGCGTGTGCAATGCCTGGAAACTAGATTATTACTATCATTAGCTCATTTTCTCCATGACAAAGGGGTAGTGAATGTTAGTTGTTCTCATTTTCCAGATGCTCCATTAACTCTGTGCTGTACCGAATGGGGTGGTATCATCGATCACCCGTTAGAACAAATGTGAAGCTATATTCACCGGAACGCAGCGTGATTGCTGGGAAGGCTTAGTTCAAGTGTGTCTGGGAAACCTCAGTTAGCCAAGCAAATTCTTAGACACCATATTTAGTGTGCCAAGTAGGTATGATTTACTGGTTACATTAGCTGCGGAAGTGTACTGTGTGTTTTGGGGGTTTTTTCTTGTGCTGCTGTCTGGAAATATCAGCACATGGATTAGAGATCAGACAGGACTTGAAATTATGTCCAGTTTGCAGAAAAGCATAAATTTCATTGACACATCCACTGGTTTAACATTTCCACATCGGCAGAGGCTAAGCAGTAACAGCAGTTGTATGACCAGCCAGTCTGCCTCGGTGGGCAGAGCTGGAGACCCCTGGACCGTCACCACGAGACGTGTAGGTGTGTAGGTGAAGGATCACACTCGCTGCATGGCAGAACGGCAGGCAGGTGAACCTGCCAAAAGCATCTTCTAGCCATCAGGGAAGGGACACTGCTGCATCTCCTTAGCATGACCAGCTCAAACCTTCTTGAAAGATTTCTTCGGATGTCTTAACACTACCCTGTCTTTTGTGGGCTTTCTCGATCAGGGCTGTGAGTACTTTACCTGGGAGAACAGTTAGTCTGAGCAGCCTTTGTCTAGCACTCCATCTACATCTCCGTTTCTGAGCTATAGAACATCAGCCTAAACTTTCCCCTGATTTGCAGGTTTTCCTTTTTTGCCTGGATATTCTTTTCTTTCCCTCTACCCTGTCTCATGAATAACAGAACTCACCTGTTCTGCCTTTGAGGCTATCTGGGCAGAACTACTCTATATTTTCATAGAATCAGGAGGTCAGATTCTATAATCACAGAACGCTTTGGGTTGGAAGGGACCTTAAAGATCATCTAGTTCCAACCCCCTGCCATGGGCAGGGACACCTCCCACCAGACCAGGCTGCTCAAAGCCCCGTCCAGCCTGGCCTTGAACCCTTCCAGGGATGGGGCAGCCACAGCTTCTCTGAGAAACCTGTTCCAGTGTCTCACCACCCTCAGAGTGAAAAAATTCTTCCTTACAGGTAATCTAAATCTCTCAGTTCAAAGCCATTAACCTTTGTTCTATCTCTGCATGCCCTTGTCAGAAGTCCCTCTCCAGCTTTCTTGTAGGCCTCTTTAGGTATTGGAAGGTTGCTAGAAGGTCTCCCTGGAGCCTTCTGCTCTCAAGGCTGAACAAGCCCAACTCTCTCAGCCTGTCTTCATAGGAGAGGTGCTCCAGCCCTCAGATCATCTTCATGGCCTCCTCTGAACTCACTCCAACTCACTCCAACTTTATTTTGTATAAAGCCCTAACACCTGGCTTCTTGGTATCAAGTGAAAGAAAGGGCAGTTCAGTCTTCAGGCTCACTTGATGTTTACTTTTTCTACTAAGAATAAGAAGAACAGAAGAAGCACCTAGCTAATGCAAAATGTGATGCAGTTTTCACAGCTTGTACTTGTCTACTGGGAGAAGGGACAGCACCTATAGCCTGGACAGAGCACACATTTCATGACAAATAAAGGAGCTGCTCGATTCATTTTCTTTTCTCTACTCTGAAATTAATAAGAAAAAAAAAGAAAAAAAAAAAGAAAAAAAAAAATAAATCCCCTAGACATGTTTGTTATTTGGCTTTGTCCAAAAATTATTGTGTTCAACAGAGTGGATGATGATATTAAAGATTAACATGGCATTGCTAAGAGGAGACAGATGAGGTGAGTTGTTGCATTTGCAAGGACTAGCGTCTGCCCTTGAGTCATTTCAGTAAAGCCACCTCATTGCTTTGTGCCTCAGTTTTCTCTGTTGTTGAAGGGGATGACTCAAGGCTGATCTGTGTATTGCACTTTTTGAAGTACTGTTGCAGTGCGGTCTCCTCTTATCACATGATGATCCAAGATTTGTCATATCACAAGAGAGGTGGTCTGAGATGATCTCCAAAGAACTTTCTCTACTGGCAGGAAATCGAAGTTTTCCCATAACAAAATCTTCAGCTCATAAGAAAATAGTATTCTACCCTTGAATGATTCAAAACCTTTCTTTAGAATGATCAGAGAAAACTTCAAGGCCTTATTAGTGTGCAACAGTCCTCAATGCTTCTATTTATGAACATTAAAAGTTCAGGTCATAAAAGGTGACAGTGGGAAAAATGTTTTTATCTCTCTTTTATTCTTCAGAAGAAACTGATTTGTGTTGAGAGGCATACAGTGACACTGGAAAGATGTCATGTAATGGAAATATGTCATCAAAAGATGATGAATGCATGTAATTAACTGCAGGAATACACACCCGAGATTATGTAAATCTACAGCTAAAGGCATCAGAGTGCTCAGGTTCAAACGCATCCTGTGTTCTTTCAAACATCATGAGGATGTTGAATGAAAATGTAATTCCAAATGTGAGCAGAATATAAATATAAAAAGGAGATGTCTTTGCAGTATAATGTTATTTCTCACAGTTAAGAGCCTGTGTCTGCAATTCCCATCTTTTCAGCAAATCAGTTTGGTATTTAACTTTACCCACATGTTTACAACCTACTGAGCAGTTCATACTTAGGTATTTCGTCAGATGGCACCGCAAAGAAGGCCGGTCTGTGGAGGACAACCAGAACTGTTCAGTACATCCTCCCTCTGAGAGAGAAATCTCTATTCTCTTCCTATTAAAATAAATGTGTAAACCTAACAACGTGCCTTCCTCGTACACGGCACATCCATCAAGTTGACAAATGATAAAAATATAAACAGATGAATCCTGCTGCCGTGCTCAGCAATGAGAGAGGCCTGCAATACTTGATTAGCTAGCCCGTTTCCCCAGCCTGAGCAAAACTGTGCTTTGTGAGATCCTTGCTACCATTTTTTGCATTTTGGTTTTCTTAAGACCAGGCTAACCTTAGCCTTTCTAAAATGATGTTTGCTAATCTGAAATCCATAGAACAGCCTACTGAAGCCTGATGGCATTTCTGCATGAGTATTCACCCTTTTGGCTTTTCTTGAGCATTAGAAAAATGAGCTGTCCTCAGAGGAGATAGGGAGAAATGTTTCAAGCTATGAGCACAAGTCAGGACAAAGCTATTGGGACCTTTGCGTGTAAACAACAGTTTTGGTGCTGCGTTAGATGGAGGCGGAAGTATGGGACTCCTGGTGTAAGAGCCGGGGTGACAGCACTAGAGAAAAGTTCCCTTTGAAGTCAATGGGAGTGGTGTTACTCCCTGAGTGAGAAGCAGTCAGAATTTCAGTTCCAGTAATATTAAAATTCAGCTCTGTCTCTCACGTTGAACCAAACTTTATTCTGCAACAGTCCAACCGGCCTCCTTGTGTCAAATGATCGAGTGAAGTGATACACCAGCAGACTAAGAGTGGCAGACTCATTGTCAAATGTAACAGCAAAGGCTCAGCATGTTCCCGTATGATATTGAAGGCGATCTTGACTCTTTTTTTGCCCCTAGAAGAGCTCTCTATGTCAACACCACAGTGCAGCTTGTCCTTTCACAGTAGAGTTGTCTAATCAGATCCTACTCCAGAGTAAAGCCCTTTATGCTATTTATAATATATATATGACACAGAAGTAGAGCACGGGTTTCTACAACCAGTTTTGAGATACTGCTGGTGGCAGAAGATGAGTGTGAAGCCCGTGGGACATTCTGCTTATCTGCCACCACAACGGCCTTTTGAGTACCAGTTGCACCAGGCTACTTTAGAAATGTCCTTTTAGTTTGAGACTAACTGAACAGGACTATCTCTTCTCCCAAGAATTAATTGATTTGTTTGTCATTTCTTTTAATTGTCCAGGAAGAAAAAAATGAAACCAAGTTTTACAAGATGACACAAAAATACAGGTGGAGTTAAAGCTTCTACAGAAAAATGTTTATAATCAATTTGACACCACATAAACAGGTAGAGAAAGGATGTACACCTAGCACTGAGGGACACACATCGGAAGATGCAGATGATAATATTTTTTGTAGCACCTGTGTCACATTTATGTCCAAATCAGGATTATGATTTCATTTTGTGATCAAGCAAATGGGCAGGGATATAGAAAATTTCCTCTATAATACAGAAATATCTGCAGTAATAACAAGAAACACAGAAAAAGAGAGTCCATGCACACTTATGGTAATATAAATCTTCACTTTTATAGAAACTACTTTGCAAACAGAGAATAATTGTTTCCATTTTTTATCAGCAGCTCTTAAAGTCGGTGTTGGTTTTGTGCGTTATTTTATAAGTAATATGTTGCTAACCACAAAAACACATTTATTCAGCACTTGCTGTGCTTGCAGTACTTCTAAAGTACTTCTTCAGAATTCCAAAACAGACACAGATGCCACTTCTATGCAGTAAATTACCCTGGTCGGGCTCCTTTCTCTGCCTCCAAGGTCTGGCAATACATACAGTGCAGCTCAGCTGCACACTATTAGACTCTGCCTCTACCATACAGGGTGGCCTCAACCATATCATCTGTAGGGAATATTCCAATGAAGAAACAATGAAGAAGTA
>KL283546.1:18375-40566 GCA_000699545.1 Podiceps cristatus
TCTTCACTTGTTGTACAAATTTAAAGAATAAATCATAAATTGTGATATCTTTAGGTTTAGGGAGGGACATCATGGTTCATGATAGCTTAAACACCCATAAGACACATATTTGAGCCAAACAGAATGTGCTTGACTGTAATGACAAGGCTTTCAGTGTTTCGCAGTAAGCTTTCCTCAATTCCTGAATGTCTCCTCCTTCCAGAGGAATGACAGTCGGTTCTTGCATACTAAGCAAGCCTGAAACTTTGTTAACTGAACTCTGCAAACCTGGGCTGAATTACAGCCTTTTCTAGTGAAAGTCATCTGTCTGTTACCTGTGTGACACTAATAAATTATCTTGTTACCTGTCTTTGCCACTTCTGTCTTAGTGAAAAGCTGCACCTGTATAGCTTGTCTCACCAGAAATGATCAGAGAATTTTTTAACTAAAATATACTTCAATGATCTTGCCTACATTTCTTTCCTGTTTATTATCAAGTTCCCTGCTACAACCTTCACATCACACCATCACTGAGCCTTTGCTTTGCATTTTCTCAGACAAGTGCCTGGGCAACCTGCTCTGGCTGACCCTTCTTGAACAGGGGGTTTGGACTAGATCATCTCAAGAAGATCCCTTCTAACCTTGGTGAGTCTGTGATCCTGTATCAGACAGTGCTAATATTGAAAGCGCTTCAGTTTCCCGGTGGTATCCCATTCCACAAGTACACCATGAATCAGAGCTTCTCATCACTGTTCTGATATCTTCACTGGGGTTACAGAAGACTTGAGATTTCACTAATCAGCTTGTATCTACCTGCCTACTCTTCTTCCTGGTCGCACGGCTACGGTAGACAGTGAACTGCAATGTAACAGTCACAGTGGTGCAATTGATTTTGCAGGTGCAGTCCCGTGATACTACTCTTCCCAATAGCTGTGATCATCACCATTCAAAGCTCTGACTCAGCCACTTTTTCGGAAACTGCAAATATATCTGTAGTTATATTTGTACTAGAGTGTTTGCAATGGAGCCCAGCTTTAGAGCTGGGTCAGCAGTGACAAGGTTGCCACTGAGACCTGGAATTAACCGCAGGTCCCAATAACCAGAATTTCTCTAATGTTAGACATTGTACTGGAAATAATCGCACAGCTGAGCAGCCAACTGCACGGCTGAACCAAGTGCCTGATTTGAATACTGTAGGCTGAATTCCAGTCTCAATAACACCAGAGGAATAACTCCTGAGAAAGCAACAATACAAATATGGACCACAAAATATGTTGGTTTGTGTATGGACAGCGTGGGCAGCAGGTCGAGGGAGGGGATTTTGCCCCTGTACTCTGCTCTTGTGAGACCTCACCTGGAATACTGCGTCCAGCTCTGGAGCCCTCAGCACAAGAAGGACATGGAGCTGTTGGAGCGGGTCCAGAGGAGGCTACAAGAATGACCCAAGGGCTGGAGCACCTCTGCTGTGAGGACAGGCTGAGAGAGTTGGGCTTGTTCAGCCTGGATAAGAGAAGGCTGCGGGGAGACCTGATTGCGGCCTGTCAGTGCTTAAAGGGGGCCTATAGGAAAGAGGGGGAGAATCTTTTTAGTAGGGACAGTGGTGATAGGACGAGGGGTAATGGATTTAAACTAAAACAGGGTAGGTTTAGATTAGATGTAAGGAAGAAATTCTTCACAATGAGGGTGGTGAAGCACTGGAAGGGGTTGCCCAGAGAGGTGGTGGATGCCCCATCCCTGGAAACATTCAAGCCCAGGTTGGACGGGGCTCTGAGCAACCTGATCTGGGTAATGGTGTCCCTGTTCACTGCAGGGGGGTTGGACTAGATGGGCTCTGGGGGTCCCTTCCAACCCAAAACATTCTATGATTCTGTGATTCTATGATTCTATGGGGGGAGACTTGGTGGACTTTATATAACCATAGATGAAATTTTGTCATCAATGGGAAATGTCTTAAGAATATTTCATGAGCCTAGGTCTTTTTGGATTTTCTAGATGATCTGCATGATGGTGATAACTGTAGAAAGATCTGAGCCTGAAGATTGATTCCATGTGCAGACAATACTGCAGTGCTTTACAGAAATGAAATAAGTGAACAGAGTAAAATCAATACCTGGAGGCACAAGAGACACTTCAGATTTAGTAGCATTGATTAAAGCATGATTGTTCAATATCACACACAGGGGAATCATAACTGTTTTCAGGAAGAATAAAATATTCTATGCAATATCTGAGAAACAAGACAGGAAAACAAAACTACTAAAACAAATGCTAGGAATTAGCCAGAACTTTTTACAACCAGAGCATATAAAAGTACAGAAGATGAGACTGAGGGTCATTAAAATATGTTCCTCAGTACAGCATACAAATTGCAGCAGTAGCCACTGTCATTAGGCTAGGAATCTTGTTCTTGGGTTTAACACAAAGACAGACAGTTACACACTCTGAGTTCTGCTCATGAGTCTGACTAACTTAAGTAACTTAGGTGTGCATTTATCCTAAATACATCCCGAGTTAAAACCAGAGCTGTCCCAGATTCCCTCTACACTCAATTGTGAAAGACAGACAGAAATGTAGATTGCAGACTGGCTGTCACCTCTCCTGGAGCCCTTATTTCCCATTTTTTTTTTTTTTTTTTAATTTTATTCTTTTATTTTTCTTATATTTTCCTTCCACTTCCTTATTTTTAGCACAATTTGTTTTTGGTAGTGGACTGTACTGGGACAACTGAAGAGGTTTTAGCTCATAGCTGTCTCCTGTGCTCTCCTGACAGAGGTACACAGGCTCACAGCTGGCAACAGCTTTAGTACTGATTAAGAAGTTCCTGAATTACATGTTTTATAACATAGTCTATAAAAAAATCCCAAACCATGTTCTCTTTAATAATCTGGGCTATGGTCTGCAGCATTTCCTCAGTCAATTCAGGAGGTGTTCAGCTCTCTCTTCCAAGCAGTGGTGGCATCTGTCTTACAAAGGATGGGCAGGTGTGGAGTTATCCTTCCTAGACACATTATGGGAGCCTAACAACTTTTGGCTCCTCCATTAAATGAACCTATGGAGTAAGATGAATCCAGACGTCCTCCACAGGTTTCTGCATGGCACAGGCATTTCTTACACACCTTCCCCTAAGAAGCATGACCGTGTATTTCTAAGGCCCTAAGCCCCTGTGTACATCTGCCCCAGGACAAAGCTCAACCCTTCGGCCTGTGGTCTCACAGCAGAGTTCAGAGTACTGGAAGAGACCTCAGAACTTGGTGAGAAGGATGTATACAAAATGTCCATTTTGGCCTTTAACTTACATCAGTTATTTGTAAGTGTTTCCTTTTTTCTATATCAACTGCATAGGGACCTTTGTCATCCCATTATGTTCTCTGAACACAGATGATAAAGCCATGAAGCAGATGGGAGGAATAACCACCTCCCTCACCTTATGTATATTCCAGCCCCCTTATTATGTTGAGGAGGAAGGGTAACTCTTGCAGAGCAACACAAGCAAATGGCATAACGAAACAGTGCTGTGTTTGGGATGGGTAAGAGGCATTTTCTTATCTCTCTGGTCTCATACCCCTGAAGATCCATCCCTCTACACAGCCTTTCTGTATAAAAAACCAAGGAGTAGTTACACTTTAAAAACGAACCACTGAAAATACTTCACCAAATCTTATTTTGTGCCAGTATTTTGTTACCTCATCAAAAATAACAAGCGATCTCAGGTAATACTATCATAACGTTCTCCTAAGTGCCATTTGTAGTATTACAAAATCATGTGGATGTATCTTACTATTTATGTTTGAGAGTTTACCTGTGAACCTGTCAGATTCTCCTGAAGTATTTTTGCAAGAAAAAAATAACAATAATTAGCATTTATACAGCTCAGCACTATTCACTCCTATAGTGCTTTCAAGTTATTAACTAATCAGTTCACAATGTCCTTGTGCAGCAAAGATAAATTTCTATCCCCATTAGAAAATTCTCCACACTGTAAGGAAATATGCACCCTTGTGGTCCCTAGACAACTTAGCTACAGACAAAAAGTTTGGATAAATCCCCAAGCTGAAATTCTTTGCTTAAATGAGTGAGAGCTTTCATAGAATCATAAAGCTTGGAAGGGACCTTTAAAATCATCAAGTCCAACTGTCAACCCAACACCACCACCATGCCTACTAGACCATGTCCCAAAGTGCCATGTCTATACGCTTTATGAACACCTCCAGGGATGGTGACTCCAGCACTTTCCTGGGCAGCCTGTTCCAGTGCTTGACCACTTGTTCAGTTAAAAAGTCTTTCCTAACATCTTATCTAAACTTCCCCTGTCTCAACTTGAGGCTGTTTTCTCTCATCCTATAACTAGTTACTTCAGAGAAGAGACTGTCACCCACCTCACTAGAGCCTCCCTTCAGGCAGCTGTAGAAAGTGATAAAGTCTCAGCCGCCTCTTCTCCGGACTAAACAACTCCAGTTCCCACAGCTTCGCCTCATAGGACTTGTTCTCTAGACCCTTCACCAGCTTCATTGCCGTTCTCTGGACACACTCCAGCACCTCAATGTCTTTCTTGTGGTGAGGGGCCCAAAACTGAACACAGTACCCCAGATGTGGCCTCACCAGTGCTGAGTACAGGGGAACAGTCAATTCCCTACTCCTGCTGGCCACACTGTTTCTGATACAAGCCAGGATGCCATTGGCCTTCTTGGACACTAGGGCACACTGCTGGCTCATATTCAGCTGGCCGTCAATCAACACCCTCAGGTCCTTTTCTGCAGGGGAGCTCTCTAACCACTCCTCCCCAAGCCTGTAGAGTTGCCTGGGGTTGGTGTGGCCAAACGGCAGGACGGCACTTGGCCTTATTAAACCTCATACAATTGGCCTCAGCCCATCGACCCAGCCTGTAAAAGTCTCTCTGAAGAGCCTTCCTTCCCTCAAGTATATCAACAAAGACGTTTAGATGTAGAGCTTAGGGATATGGTTTAGTGGGGACTGTTAGTGTTAGGTTAGAGGTTGGACTCGATGATCTTGAGGTCTCTTCCAACCTAGAAATCCTGTGCTCCTCTGACCACTTCTTCCCAAATTGGTGTCATCTGCAAACTTACTGAGGGTGCACCCAATCCCATCATCCATTGATAAAGATATTGAACAGAATTGGCCAAAAACTGAGCCCTGGGGGACACCGCTTGTGACTGGCCACCAACTGGATTTAACTCCATTCATCAAAACCCTCTGGGCTTGTCCATCCAGCCAGTTTTTTACCCAGCGAAGTGTACACCCATCCAAGCCATGCGCCACCATCTTCTCTAGGAGAATACTGTGGGAGTCAGTATCAAAGGCTTTACTGAAGGCCAAGTAGATAATGTCCACAGCCTTTCCCTCGGGTAGGCAGGTCACCTGGTCATAGTAGGAGATCAAGTTGGTCAAGCAGGACCTGACTTTCATGAACCCATGCTGGCTGGGCATGATCCCCTGGTTGTCCTGCACATGCCCGGTGAGCACGCTCAAGATAAACTGCTCCATCATCTTCCCCAGCACTGAGGTCAGGCTGACAGGCCTGTAGTTTCCCAGATACTCCTTCCAGCCCTTCTTGTAGATGGGCATCACATTGGCAAGCCTCCAGTTGTCTGGGACCTCCCCTGTTAAACAGGAGTGCTAATAAATGACAGTGGCTTCACAAGTTTCTTCTCCAGCTCCCTCAGTACTCTTGCATCGATCTCTCCGATAAACTTGTGAGTGTCCAGGTGGTGTAGCAGGTTGTTAACTGCTTCCTCCTGGGTTATGGGGGGTTTATTCTGCTCTTGAGAGCAGAGATAGTTATCAGTAGTGTCAGGCCTTCACACCCGTACTCTGCACTGTTCATGGCAGAAGAGCCAACACTAACTGCAATTCTTACAGGTTCCTGTTATTATAAACTACATCTATATAGCTAAATGCAATGGGGGATGTAGCTTGTGTAGTAGGATTACAAGGGTGTTGAGGGTGCTGGGAGCCAACACTGCCACTGAGAGTGCTTGCTGACGTGCAGCAAAAGCATGCCAGGGATTATACTGACAAGGAGGCAGTAGTGACAATGTCAAAGCTCAGTGTGTGGCATTGTTTAATCTAGTGCGACAAAAGCAGCCTGGGATACAGACTTCTTCCATTTTTTGCTTAAAACCAGAGATGGACCAAACCCAGCCCCATCTGAACACCCCTCACCTTTCCAATAACAAACATGTTCAGAACCCACTAAAATATTCAGATTTTCTTTTTTTTTTTTTTTTTTTTACCTGACTTTTGCTAGTGCTTCAGACATTTGGAGGTCTAGACCTACGTGTTTGATTTTATTTGCTGAAGAAACATACAATATAGATTTTGGAGGAAATAAAATGTGTGAGAGGATTTTGGTATAAAGGAAAGACTTCATATCTTTGCCTCTTTATACTTCTGGGAAAAAGCTTACGATGACAACTTGTGGACATAAAAATCATCATGCAAGTTACAGTAAGGAAATATCCAAAGTACAGGCAAATGACTTCTTTAACATTATTGAGTTATATATTTGAGTTGACAAAACTGGCTAAGAACAGGAGAGTCGAAGAGGACTCAGACCATTTTATATGAGACCATAAGACACTAACAACTTGCTTCCATTCTCATTTCCTAGCCCCCTAAAATATCAACCCTGTCAGAGACTAGTTATGGAAAGTTTGTAGGTATGTTGCTATCAGAATCACAGACCAGTTGAGATTGGATCACAGACTGCTTGAGGTTGGAAGGGATCTCTGGAGGTCATCTGGTCCACTCCCCCAGCTCAAGCAGGGCCAGATAGAGCCAGTTGCTAAAGACCCTATCCAGATGGCTTTGAGGCATCTCCTAGGATGGAGACTCCACAACCTTTTTGGGCACTCTGTGCCAGTGCACAGACATCCTTACAGTAAAAAAACAGTTTCCTGATGTTCAGTCCCATGTTTGTGCACACTGCCTTGTGCTGCCACTGGGCTTCACGGAAAACAGACGATGTCATGGCTATATCATGGCTATCATAGCCATGATGGTCTAAGGACATAGGCAAAACAAGATTTATAGGCAGATGTGATCTGTTTTATTAGACCAACGGATATAGTTAGAAAACAAGATAAACTTTTTGGTAAACAAGTCCTCCCTCAGGACTGAAATAGATCTTCACAGGCAAACACAAAGTTGGATGGCTGTTATTTACCCTAGGAGTGTTGCAGGTTTTATTCCCCGTGGATTGCCTTGGAGCCTGACTGAATAAAAGCAAAGCTAAAAAGATTGCCTTATATGTACAAAACTTGCCACAATCCTCCTTGTGCAGAAGCATGTAAGACTGTTGCTAATGCAGAGCAGAAAAATCAGAACGGAAAAGTGCCAAGTGTTTGACCCTTCTTTTTGAAAAGATCTGTTTCTCATAATGAAAAGTTTTGACATTTTTTCTTGTCCAGAGACAATGAGGTAAATCAATAACCTTCAAATAAATCTCAATTTGTGAGCATCAGGTCGGTATATCTCTGCTTAACAACAGCCTTTTTGGTCTGCAACTAAGAGATATAAAATTTGCATTATTAACACAAATCTGTGAAATTATTCCTGAGTAGGATGACAAAGTTTAGCTTCTAGATTTCTTGGCCAGATTAGAATCGATTCAGCACAATACTGTTGATTTCAATTGAGTTATGTTGAATTATACCAGTGGCACTGAAAGAATAATCTGCTCTGGAGACTACTAGAGCATCTTATCATGAAAGCCATAACTTGATTAGAAACAATCTTTTGGGAAGAGAAAGTCAAGATAATTCAGATAAATATGAGAAATGAAATTGTGTTCTGTTTAATAAAGGATTTAATTTTTTGATTGTTCTTAAAACATGCATTTAGAAAAGCTTTTTTATCATAATTTGTGTAAAATACATTGAGTTTTTTTGTTTGTTTTATTTATCAGTTGAATTAATAATCAAATACTATTCTAGTTGGATGAAATGAGGAGAAACTGCTTAATGCAAGACCCCAGAACTGTTTGTTGGTTTGGTTTTTTTTTCTCCTGTGGAGGTAAAATATTTTACTCTTCCTCTCTTGCTTCAATTTTCTAGCATATTTCTGGAAGATATTATGTACAATGTTGATAACTCTGTCCATATGTTTTTCCTTTGTAGTTACAGATTTTGCACAATTGTTTGATAGACTTTATTTAGAAGCATAGAAAACTATTAAAAAAAAAAAAAAAAAAAAAAAGTGTGTGTGCTAGTTTGTACTTTCTTTGTAATTAAGAAATTAAGATTTTGTACAATGGTCTAATCAACTTTATTTAGAAATGTACTAACTTCATATGAGGCCATTTCCCTATAAAAAAGTCTATATTTGTTCATTTATTTGTAATATGTGTTCAATAAGAATTAAACCTCTTTCGAAAACTCTTTTTCTTAACCCAAACAGATGTTACCACCAAAATACAGATGCCTAAGGGAGACAGGATTCTCTGCAATGGTTGAGAGGAACCAGCAAACATGTAAGGTCAATTTTCTGTGAAAAAAAAGGGATAGCAATACTTACCACAGATTAATGTAGGAGTCTAGTATCAAGAGACAGGACACAGAGGCCTTCTAAAAATATACATTGATGAGATGTACAGGGGCTCTGCTCTTATCAGGCTGTGGACTTGATTGCAAGGTTTGATCATGCTGAATTTTCAGAATTTCCAGCAGGTTAGATCTAAAAAACGTTCAGTCATTTCAGTCATTGGTTTGACATCATGGGACTTTTGGTGTTCCGTTCTGCTGAAGCCTGAGGAAGATGCTTAAATAATGCTCGTGCCCATGCTTAGGCAACTGCATCCCACACTTATAGTAACCTGTAAATACCTCTTCCAGCTTCCTAAGGAAAAAGGTAGGATTAATTTCTCCAAATATTAGCCATCGGTGTCTTGTCTAAGTAGATCATACTGTGTTTTCTCCAATCAGAGGAGAGAGAAAGGTTCCTACAGAAAATAATTCATTCCTCTTTAAGCACCCAAGACTGGGGGCAGGAATAAGCCCCGTTTTGCATGTGCTTATCACTTACCAGTGATCCAAAAAACTGTCTATAATAGTGTACTTAATTGTAAAAGTCTCAGGTACAGTAACTTTTTCCCACAAAGCTCTCATCTGCTTAACACAATGTGTATGATGTACAGACCTTAAAGAGTCTATGTTAAACTGTATTTTGTGGCATCTCAGCCATTTCTTCAAGCACTCCAGGTCAGGCAGGAACAGTACCATGTCCTCTTGTAATTTACTACTCCACCTATCTTTGTCTTGCTTGCAAATTTTGCAGGCAAAATTAATCAATTGATCCCTATCATCACTTTTCTTTTTCTCTTTCTTTTATTTTCCCCCTTTCTCTCTCTCTTAATATTGGGCCATCAAGTAATCTCTGGGGTACCCAGAAATAAATAAACTGAATATTTCCCTTATAAAACCTAGATTTTGAACTTTCTATGATCAGTTTTTATACTTAATAAGTCCCTTTTCCATTCTTAGTAAACAAATTATTTTTTACAGAATGCTATCTGGTACCCATTCAAATTGAATAGATGAAGTTACTCACACCAGCTACCTTTACGAATCATATAATTTTATTTAAAAAGAGGACAAAAAGAGAGAAGAGGTTGGTTTGATCAAGCCTGTTTTAGAAGAAGTGATGGTAACTGAGATGAATAATACCTATAAAGATGGAGAAAGAAACTGTGGCATTGATTACTTTTGGTATTATTTCAGTAGGGATTTACATCTGACTGCCTGATCTCTGGCTCTCTCAAATAGTAATAATATATAGATAATCCCCCAGACTAAGAATTTCCCTGTTTCTAAAAGTGTGTTCAGATAAACCCAGCTTTGAAATTGATTAACTAATTCTTTGAAAATGTCATGGGTGTAGGTAACCTGAGTCTACTTTTTGGAAAATGTTTAATTTGAAAAGCCTATGTTTTTGGTTTTTTTTTTTTTTTTTTTTTTTAATTACTATTACTATCCTATGATTTATTACTGAGGAAAAGTATTCTGTTCCACTCTTACTCTTTTAGATAATGGACACTGCTTCACTATTTGTAGTTTCATTTGTAATTCTAATTCTCATCAATTCATTTTTCTCAGGATGAGCTTTTTTTAATACCTTGCTATTTTCTTTAACCATATTATCATTCTCTTTTGCCTCTTCTATCAGTCATGACAGATTTTAATTTGAAGCTCATATTCACTGCCCTGTACATTCTCATTTTCAACATCATCTATATTTTTAAGCATTTTAACAGTGTTGTAACACTAGATGAATTTCACCCAGGAGAACTTGCTTTCCTCATTTGCGGGAAGTGTCGCTTTGGAATGTTGGGTAGCACACCAAGGGATAATCTTTATTAAGATCTTACACTTAAATATTCTCAGTGCATTGTGACAATAATTGCAGAATAGATCAACATGGAATATGCACAAGAAAACAAAATATAACATGATCATAGTGCAAGCTACTCCAAAGTGTAGAGAACTAGAGTGATGAAATCGTTATTTAATAATGATTTGGGTACAGTGACTAAATCCATCAAAATCCATTTTATTCCTTTCCATGAATCTCCATGACCAGACTTAAGTGGGAAGTTTAGGACTGGACTGTGAGAAGACAGTTTGCACCTGTATAACTATTAAACTCTCTTAACCTCCAAACCTTGATGTTTACATCCAACCCACCTGCCAGGAAATAATCCCCGGCCCACTCTAACTCCATCCATGCCTGGGAATTGCTTGGAAGAGAGTGAGCAAGTGTGGACCATGACCAGATATCTGTTTAGCAATTTAATGTTGCAAACAATACCATTTAAAAGATGCCCGAAGTCCACTGCCTGGAAACGTGTCCTGGTACTGTTGAATTTATCAGTGCAGACAGAGCCTATGAAGCATCATAGAAGGCATAATTTACCCACAGAGATTCACACAGAAAGGAGAAAAAAACCCAGAGACACTGTATTTTTTTCTTCCTTATAACAAAATATTTTGATTTAATTAGACAAATGAATTTATAGCTGAGGAAATTAGCACTAAATATTTAACATCAGTTGGAACAAATTTCAATTGATAGCTAACAATTCCCCTTTAAAAAAACATGATTTAAAAAAACAGAGTCCTGTTTTCATCTGGGATGGACCTACTTTTCTTCCCAGTAGCTACCGTGTTTTGGATTTAGCATGGGATTTGGTATGTGAACAATGTTGATAATACACCAGTGTTACTAGTTGTTGCTAAGAGATCAAAGATGTTTTTCAGCTTCCCAGGTTTTGCCAATATGCAGGTGCAAAAAGCTGGGAGGGGTATAGCCAGCGCCATTGACCCAAACTGGCCAAAGGAAGTATTCCATACCATGAACGTCATGCCCAGTATATAAGTGGGGGTCAGCTGGTGGGCTGGACGCTGTTTGTTCGGGCTTTCGTTTGTTTGTTCATTCAGCTGTTCATTCCCTTGCTCGCTCTTGCTGGAACTTATGGTTCCGAGAGATCGTTGCTGGGGAAATCACTGTTCCAAGATCACTACTAGGGATTGTTCCAAGATTGCTCTTGGTTTTGCTTCATGATCGCTGCTCAGATGGGCTGAATCTGTCATCAGGCAGTGAGAAATTTTGCATCTATTTTGCTATCTATTATAATTAGATGATTATTATTATTATCTATAAATATAGTTATTACTTTTTTCTTTGCTGTCCTGGTGAACTGTCTTTATCTCAACCCATGAATTTTCCTTGCTCTCCGATTCTGCTCCCCACCCTACTGGGGAGGCGGGGGAGTGAGTGAGCAGCTGCGTGGTATTCGGTTGCTGGCTGGGGTTAAACCACAACAAGTAAACATTACATTTTTTTTATGAAAGAGTTTGTTTTATACAAATTTCCTGTAGAACTATTTTATCAAGTAACGTTGCTTACACTTCAGCCTATGTTGAACTATTTCTGGGATTGTTCGCTGTGGTACTTTCACATGGCACAGGCCAGTGTCATATCTTTTTGGAGAACTTCAGAACTTGATGTAGTGTAAAAGGGGTCTCTTTTGCAGATACACCACAGTAGGTGAGCATCATGTACACTTGTCAGCTGTCCATACTGGTTAGGACATTATACTGACCTCTTATTTTTTAAAGACTATAATAATTAGCCTTTTCAGCATCTCAGGCCTCTCAGAATATCCTTCCCTCTGTGCTGTAAATACCAGTGCTTGCTAAATGAATGTCTTCATTATACATGGAAATAAAGATTGCCTGTGCTTTTAGGAAAAAGTCCAAAATTGTCAAAGACTGCACATGACAGCAGGAGGTGCTTCAGTAAGCCTCCATCTGGAAAGGCAACGCATGCATATGGAGGAGAGATCATAACCTGAAGATTAACATGACAAAGCACTGCTGCAAATTTTCAACTGGAAAGACAGAATTGCTTTCAGCTCAGACAATAAATTAGATGATGATTCACATGCAGGGTTAATGGTAATATCTATGGTGTCAGAAGCATGCAGTAATTACAGCTGGGAAGATGAGCTCTGATGCTGTGGCTGGTACAACAGCTAATTATTTAGTGCTGCTGGAAATTCCTTCGAAAACATTGAAGTTAAAGCCCTAAATGAGGAACTCTGAAGCCATCTTCTGTCTCTTTGTTTAATAGTTGTTAAACTCCTTAACCTCTGTGTCAACAGGCACCTTGTTTTCTAAAGCAAATAAAGAAGTAAAACACAAAAAAGTATTATCTAAAAGCAGGGGGCCTGACTGGGTGGCTATGTTGCTGTCATATATCTGCTCTCTATACATAAGGCCAGTTCTGTGCTTGGGAATAGCCATATGTGATTGGAAAAGACACTGGTCTGGAACACAGTAAATGAGTAAAGTGACCAGAAGGCATTTTCTGGATCATGGAGCTACCCAAATACTCCCTTTATAAGTTGTCCATCAATTCTTTTTTTACTGACTGTTCCTTTACCTCCCTTTGTTTATTTCCCTGTGGCTTTAGAGTACCATCACAGGGAGATACAGACAACATGCCATGCCATTAAAACTACCAATGACAGAAAAACCCAGGCACAATTATATATGGAAGAGGGATGACTTCTTATCTTTATGTGTAAGAGCAGATAGTCTTCTGTGAAGAGACAAAACCCATCTGGGTCTCTGCCTCATCACCTTCTCTTTCCTCCTCCATTTAGATAGTTCAATACAGCACATCTGTTTGCCTGCACCAAAATCTATAGGTGTTTGGACAGAAAAGCACCAGCCTCCACAAGATATGAAGTTCACCGGGAGGCACGTTGTAACAACGGATGCATGTCATTCAGGTAGTCTTCAGCCCAACTAAGCCCAGCTGGGGAAGGTCAGCTCCTTTCTAGCAAGAATTTTGTCAGTATGATAAATCCTGCCTAACATGGTCCAGGGTAAAGAAAGAGGCTCATGCTCTCTCTAGAGATGTTTTTTTTATTTCAGAACTGAAATGTCACACCTGTGACATCATAGGTAGGCAGCCATGCCTCAGAGGGGTCCTTGCCAGACCAGAGAAACAGTCTTCTGAGGGACTGTAGCCTGGAGGTGACCCACCCCAGTGCAGTGACACAAAGAAAAGTACAGCAGTGGAAAACCAGTAAGAGGCAGGGAACGGTGGAGGGAAACCAGTAGGAAGCAAGATTTGACAGGAAAAAAACAGTTTGAAGCAAAGGGTGCCACACAGAAACTAATATGGACAGAAAGACAGACAGAATCCGTTACAGACATGACTCCAGCCTCCTGCACCTCTTCACCTCACAAAGGGATTGGGGGAGACTGAGTGTAACCTGCAATGAAAATAAGGGAAACTGAGACTGGGAATGGGTAGAATAGGTCTTTTTGGCTGAAGATGAGCCTGCAGAAAGGGGAGGAATGTTATTTGCTGAGGTTTTTTTATATTTCTCTTTTTTTTTTTCTCAGTATATGAATGAGTGATCAGAAATTGGTATTAATTTGCAAGAAACTAAATTAATTCCCTGAGTCATGGCTGTTTTGTCTTCAACAAAGTCACTATATGGTTATTTTTATAATCTTCTTAGGGTCTTATCTTCTGAGAAGCTTTGAATCATTGCCCAGAAGGTCCTAGCACTACATGGGGAGAACAAAGACATTTATTGCCTTACTTAGTCCACTCAGTCCAGTGTAGGACTACAGCTATTGTAACTAGAGTTATGTCCCGAAATCAGCCTGTTTTGCCAAGAGACTAACACGGTCACAGAAAACGGTAAATTGACACTGAAAACAGGAGGTGGGGCAGAATAAGAAAATCCTTTCAAGACAAGTCAATCTCAATTTGCTTGCTGAACTAAAACTACATTTTGCAAATACAAAGTCAGTAATTACTACTTGCAGAATCATTTGACTCTCGACCACTGAACTCTGCACCAAATGAAGGCAATAAATGCTGAGATAAATGCACATTTACATTTGCACTCTAACACATCCACTTATCTCTAACACATGATGTGTCTCAGGGTGGGTGGAATACTCATGAAAACTTTACTGGGACCCTCCCTTTAGATGCAGCCTGGGGTATTACCTACTGGGACACAGTCTCTCACTGCCTCCTCTCTTGGGTGGGGAAGTGGGATGTTGGTGGTTCCTTGACCTTTCCTGTTCACTTCCCATGGCCTCTTTATAGCCAGAAACTGTTCCACAACAATCAGAAAGGTTTTGTAGCCTTTGATGAGACCAGGGGAGACATGGTGTGTTTCCTCTGTGTTTTTTGCTACCTTGGATTGCAGAGAGTTGGGCTGTTCCTTTCCAGTCCCACATTCCTATGGGGAATGAGCTCCATGGCCAGAGGAGCTGGGAAGAGGCAGAGCCTCACACCAGGAGGTGTGCAGTGAAGCCCACCACACCACAACCAGAGCAAGCAGCTGGCCGCACTCAGCCCGGACCCTGCTACTGCTCTTTAGGTATCCCTCTCACTGGCAGTATGTCTCCTGTGATAAACTGTGTTCCTATTAGCAAATTTTTGAGTGAAGTAAGCTCTAGTCCTCCCAGACTGCTTTGTAATCTGCTAGACCCCTTCTTGTAGGTCCAATATTTTCCTACAAGTGTGATTTTGACAATAATCTCAAGGTGGCTTCTGAGGACAATCTCAAATATATCCCCTGTGGATTTTTGCAATATAAAAAAAGTAGTACTTCTGATTACATTTTTGCCATTAATTTATATTTATTTTCCTAAACTCCCTGTCTAAAACGTTATCTTTCCTGTTTATGCTATACCACCACCTCTGGGCACTTGTGGTGTATAAATAATAATGTCATGAGGAGCTGAATTTAGGTGGGTGGGATTAGGGATTATTTGAACGAAGGAAAATAAGTTCCTGGATTCAAAACCAATCTGGGTATATACAACACCAAAATTACCCCCAAAAGTCATAAAATCAAAATTTTCTTAATAGGATTGTCAACACTCTGACTTTCACACCATTTGGAAGTCAGGATGTCCAGCCATCTCCTCTGGCTGCTTCCTCCCAGCAATGGGAAAGCATCCAGATCCCTCCTGAGTGCACAAGAGAGTCAAATGAAGCAACAGCACCCTTACATTCTTGCTCCAAGACGTGTTGGTCAGGCTCAGAGCTGCTTGACAGGGAGCTGTGAACACGTGATTTGGCTCACATTATATTCTGTTTTACCCCTGCAAGATCTTCCTCTTTACCACTCACATCCCCTCCCAAATAAACAGCTCACTTCTGTGTAACATTTCACCATCAGCCCTGGTTTTTCTGATTTTATACCTGTATTTGGTATTTATGTTATGGTTTCCCTGGTAATTTCTAATTTTGACAGCAATTTTGTCAAGCTGTTACCCTTCTCGCTATGTATAGTGTCCTGCCGTTTCTCATTTTGCTGTCTTGTTAGTGGCACCATGGGTCAGCGTGGGCCATCTGCATATACATTACTTCCCCTTGTAATCTGTAGCATCCTGCATTTCCTTATGTCTTTATCTCGTCAGAGGAACTGCAAGACAGAGTGAGCCATCTGTACATACACCTTAACACATACCTGCCTGTACCATCTGCCACTATATTAATAGGCAGACGTAAATAAAAAAACATAACTGGCGAAAAATACACACTTCTTTTATAAACCAGAAAAACAAATGACCTCCTTTGAAACCTATTAAATGAGAAGTCATCAAATAAAATCACTTGCTATAGCTGGGTTCTACTAGATCTTGATTTACCTCTGGGGTCATGTTTTAATGCATCTTGGAATGGTGTCCTGTAAAAGTGATGGCACAGCATACATTCTGTTTCTATAATTAGAAGCAAACATGAGATCTCTGCATTTTCTTATCTTGAAAAAATAAAAGATTGTTTTGTTTTCTCCAAGGGAACTATGAACTAAACCCAACACAGTAAATTCTCAAGACTTTTTTACTGTTAATGCTAACACATTTGTAGTCATAACTTTCAGGCAGAAGGCCCATATTGTTTTAAGGACCTGCCAATAGGTCAGCCGAGGAGTCAGGCAGGAATAAGCTGCTGAGGCAGAAGTGGAACACTTGATTCAGCTCCATGGAGAAGTCACTATTTACCTCTTACCTCAATTTTCGTCCTGCAGAAGTGTCTTTGGGGTCTCTCTTTTTCATTTATATTACCTAAAGCCACAGATCATTGGTCCTGTAGGTTCTTTCTTGATAGGACAAACAGAGCCTCTCCAGACACAAGCTATGAGGAGAGGAACACTCCGAGTTCCTCTGCTCCCTCTCTCTACTCTGCATCAGGAGAACCTCCCTAGCTGTAGGGATGTGATGCATGGTAATGTCAGGGGACATCTCATTACACAGGTTATTGTAGCCTCAGTCTGAGGTTGTTGTACCTCTTCTTCATCCCGTAATGAGGCAGGCTTTCTAGAGAAACATTCCCACTGTGTCCTTGGGGCAGCACAATAAATCATCATCCTTTACATTGGGCATATATCAAAGCTGTGAAGTGCTGTAAAGCCCAGGATACATTTTTTTTTTTTTTTTCCAGTAGGTCTGTAGCCCTGTGTGTTAACACTCTGATCCTGCAAGCGAGACTGCGTGCACAAGACTTTATTCATGGTCTTGGTCACACTGGCTGAGAAAGGCTGCCAAGCTGTGCTCTGCAAGCAAAAGCTCTGTGAGCTGAGTACAGTTTTGCCTAGGGAAATGCCAACTCTTAGTACTGAATATTTCACTTGTGTGGAGATTGTGTGTCAGAGATAATGGGCCTAATTTGAGGATGGCCTTTTACAGAAAGTTTAATATCACACACTGAGATCCTGTGATGGGACTTTTGGCTTTTACACTTGCAAACAGCATCCCCCAGGCTATGCCATCAACTGAGATGTAGAAAATTGTTTGAGGTTGCCTCTGCTTGACAAAGCTACACTTTACTCTCCATTTGTTACTTGGATAAGCCTGAAAATAAACTGCAGACAATCCAGAAAGTTCTGGGGTGCTTCGGATGAAAGTGTGTATAGTGTCAACCCCTTCTCTGCTTAATAAAGAGGGTGTAAATGTTGCCTTGCTCAGATTACATCTTTATTCAATGTATTGGGACTAAGACGTCTACAGAATTTGTATTTCTGTTAGCCATTTGTTCAAATAAGAGGAAATACCATTTTGTTTTAAGTGATGTCTTTATAGAATCATAGAATCATAGAAAGGTCTGGGTTGGAAGGGACCCCAAGGATCATAGAGTTCCAACCCCCCTGCCACAGGCAGGGACACCAACCTCCTGGCCTGGATCTATACAAGGTTGCCCAGGGCCCCGTCCAACCTGGCCTTGAACACCTCCAGGCATGGGGCATCCACCCCCTCTCTGGGCAGCCTGTTCCAGCACCTCACAACCAGGAATAAAATATCTATAGATTCCTACCAAACTATTCAAACAATATTTTAAGCCTTAAACTGGTGTTTGGGTAAATCTGCTCTTCCCAGAACCTGTCACTCACCACTGCCTATAGTACTTTAGACCAAATTTTCCCCACTTGCATTACCATTTTGTATCAGTCACCTTCAAGCAATCCTTGCAGAGGTTCACATGATTATAGAGTGGACCAGTTGCCTACACAACTATGCATAAGCATTTTCCACAGGTAGCTACTATTTGATAGAATCTCTCTCTCAGCTGCCCAGGCATGCTCGTCACCAAAGGCTGCACCAAAGGTTTGGATGAACCCTTATGCCAGAAACAACTAGACTCAGATCTCTTTCCCATCCATTGTTAGACATGAATGATGATGTTTTATTCAATTCAGCTTCAAAATTTCATGATACTTACACAAAAATGTCTCATATCACCATGTTATAGACATGCAGATGAGGTCTGGAGCATTCAATCAATTCTCCTTGTTCATCAGCAACTGGGGGCACAGGATCCTCTCACTGGGAGGTTTTTCTTGGATTGGGAAGCTTCAGGGGCTGCCTTGGCTCAGTTTCTGATGGATATCACCAGAGCTTCCCCAGTCAAGGTACTAAGGCTTCTAGCAGTAACAATATCCAGTCCCCATGGACGGTGTGACAAAACACAAGAGAATTTTTGACAGGTGATGACACTGCAGCACAAAGCAGGGCAGTGAATTTTGCAGGGACACAACAGAGCAGTCGCAGGGCTCAAATAGCACCTCATTGCTAGCACATTTCTCTTCCCACTCCATCATGCAGCCGTGCAGAACTCTGTTCCTCTATGACACTGTTCATATAGAAGAAATATTATTTGCAACTAGTGGCACTGACTAACTAGTTGCCCGTTGTGGGTAGGATTGCAGGGGTAAGGGATATGGCTGTGAAATAAGCATCTGACCTGAACTGGTCTTGATGCTTTTTGACTTCACCAGTCTTAATTTGATTTTGGGAATTTGAAATGACAAAGGCAGTATCAATAGTTTTTGACATCAAAAAAAGTCACACTTTGAATTAAGGGAGAAAGGAAGAAAGTTTATGATTATTTTTTTTTTTTTTAGTTTTCTTTTAATCAAGTATTCCCTAAAATAAGTGTGTGATAGAGTAGTTTTCAAACTTCTCCAGTTTATGCTGGGATCAGAGAACATTCGTGGCTTTAGAAATATGTGTGGAGCTCTAACATCAGGGCCATCCCTGGTTCTTTCCCATCACCAAGTTGTGGTAAGTACCCTTCAGTTGTAAATTTGCCATCATAACTCCTCAAGACTAGTTAGAACAAGCACAACTGAGAGTACCAAAAGATTAAAATGTTAATATTTGAGTTCTCTCCTTCATTGTTTTTTTTTATTTTTTTTTTTTTTAAAAAAACAAAACAAACAACTCATTGTCTTGTTAGCAGCTTTTATTTTTCTCCCCCAAAACTCATTTCATTTACTGTAAAATAAGTTTGTTAATTTCTTGATCTGAAAAGCTGACAGCTCATGTATTGATTAACCACTCAACTATGCTGCTGCACATTATTTTCAGCTTACAGCCTTGTCTCAGTTTCTTCAAGCTTGTCTAAAACATTAGTGCCTGGAGTCACAACATTTGAAAATTGATTTGAATGGAGGACAGGAGAAGGGCAGGGCTGCACAGCACTGTGGATTATACATAACAGGAGCACACACGTAGAATGCTGTTGCAGAGGGTAGAGGAAAGAGGGGGCAGCACAATGCGTCAAGCGTACAGATAGGAGGTGCATTATCTCTTCTTTAGGCTCTAGGAAGGCCAATGGTGTCCTGGGCTCCATCAGCAGAGGGGTGGCCAGCAGGGACAGGGAGGTGATCGTCCCTCTCTACTCTGCCCTCGTGAGGCCCCACCTGGAGTCCTGTGTCCAGGTCTGGGGCCGCAGTACAAGAAAGATGCAGAACTGTTGGAGAGGGTTCAGAGGAGGCCACGAAGATGATCCGAGGGCTGGAGCACCTCCCCTACGAAGAGAGGCTGAGGGAGCTGGGCTTGTTCAGCCGAGAGAAGAGAAGGCTGCGGGGGGACCCCATTGCAGCCTTCCAGTACCTGAAGGGAGCGTACAAACAGGAGGGGAACCAACTTTTTAAAAGGGTAGATAGTGACAGGACAAGGGGGAATGGATTGAAGCTGAAGGAAGGAAGGTTTAAATTAGATATTAGGGGGAAGTTTTTTACAGAGAGAGTGGTGAGGTGCTGGAAGAGGCTGCCCAGAGAGGTGGTGGATGCCCCATGCCTGGAGGTGTTCAAGGCCAGGTTGGACGGGGCCCTGGGCAACCTCGTGTAGATCCAGGCCTGGAGGTTGGTGTCCCTGCCTGTGGCAGGGGGGTTGGAACTCTATGATCCTTGGGGTCCCTTCCAACCCAGACCTTTCTATGATTCTATGATTCTTTAGTTAGGATTCATATACTTCACCATCATTGCTATGCAATTAGAACATGAGAATCATATCAACCGCTTAGCTTGGAGACTGAGCTGTAATTAAGAATAGATTGACTAGTCTTCATACCTTATATAAGATGGAATAAGCCATGTCATGTTCCTGCCAGGCCTTCCTTCATCCTTCATGCTAATGCTACATCCAAGCTCTCTCCACGAATTTTAATTCACAGTCCTGTCTGTGAAAGCTACTGCCATTGCATCCTCAGCAGCAGTGAGTACGTGCAGTAGCCTTGGCTCTGGTGATGGGACACAGAGCTAAGATTCAGAGGCCCTAGCTTGTACCTGTTTTGCTTCTGCCTGTGATATGAGGAGAGGCTGAGAAAACTTGGACTCTTCAGTCCAGAGAAGACAAAGCTCAGGAGGATCTTATCAATATGTATAAATACCTGATGGGAAGGAAAGAAGAAGAACCACCCACATTTTTCTAAATAGTGCCCACTGACAGGGCAAGAGCGAGTGGGCACAAATTGAAACATGTGAAATTCCATCTGAAGGCAAGAAAACACTTTTTTACCATTCTGGTAGTCAAACACTGGAACAGACTGCCCAGAGAGGTGGTGGAGTCTCCATTGTTGGGGATACTTTAAAGCTGTCTGGACATGGTCCTCAGCAACCTGCTATAGTTGATCCTGCTTGAGCTGGGGGAGAAGATGTGGGGGGTATGGACTAGAAGATTTGAAGAGGTTGCTTCCAACATAAATTATTCTATGACTTTCAAAATAATTTCAGGGAAATTTCTTCTCTCCTACTGCTTGTTACCTGTTTAAATCAAAATCTCTCTTGGAAAGCTCTTTTGATGGTCTGTTCAGTCATGTCAATACTATATATATGTGTACAACTTTTTCATCTGGGTTCTCAAAATATGAAACAAATATTAAACAAAACCAATAAAACTTAACTCAGATCATCACCAAGTTAAAGGGAAATTATACAAGACAGGGCAATGTTAAAGAAAAAAAAAAACAACCAACAACAAACCAACAATTATGTCCACAAATAAGACACCAAAGACAATTTACGTGTAGTGCAAGTGGAACAATGACTTACCCAGCTGATCGCTGCAAGTGTTTGAAAAAGTTGTTACTTTTAATGGGAAACAATTTGTTAGGAATCAGAGCAGGGTGGTAGGTGACTGTTTTTAATTTGCCTCAGCCTCATGTGATTCTGAAACGTAAAAACCATTCGGACTCAGAGAACACTGAACGGGGTGGGACTGTGAAAACCTTGTCCAGTCCATGCTTACTGTGGTGTTAGCTACTCCCAAACCATTGGTTGCAGATGGTAGTGTGTGCTTGAGTCTCCATCCCCCATGTAGCCTGTGCCAGAGTTTAGCTTTCCTACTCATTATATAGGTTTTCTTAATGCCTAGTGGATTGCTCTTTTGTTTCAATTTAAGACAATCTTTGTTAAGCTCATTAGGCATGAAGAATATGTCTGCAGTTATTTAGCAAAATTTCTCTTTAAAATTTTCTAGAAAAAGCAGCTCCAATACCTTTGATTGTTTTTATACTGGTTTTGGCTGTGATAAAGTTAATTTTCTTCACAGTAACTTGTATGGGGCTGTGTTTTGGGTTTGTGCTGGAAACAGCGCTGATAACCCAGGGATTTTTCCGTCACTGCTTAGCAGGGCTGACACAGAGTCAAGGCCTTTTCTGCTCCTCACCCCACCCCACCAGCGAGGAGGCTGGGGGGCACAAGGGCCTGGGAGGGGACACAGCCAGAACAACTGACCCCAACTGACCAAAGGCATATTCCATACCATGTGACATCATAGTCAGCAATAAAACTGGGGAGGAAGTTGCCAGGGGGCTAGTGCTTGGGAACTGACTGTGAGTCTGTCAGTTGGTGGTGAGCAATTGTTTTCATTT
>KL283547.1:15693-30593 GCA_000699545.1 Podiceps cristatus
AAGGACTGTTTAGGGCAACAGTGGACAATCGACAGCAGGTTCTGGCCCCCTTTTTGTCTTCTTACACTTATCGAGACATGAATGAAAGATGCCAGTCATAAACTGGACAGCAAAAGCGTGGAAAGTTTACTGACAGGAACAGATCTTGTCCTGTCTCTTTCTTTCAAGAAGTCTGTGAGTTGCACTGAAGCACACCCTCACATTTTTTTTAAGAAATAAAGATGAAACTTAGGGTTGGCGCGAGGAATTGGGATTGCCCTTTTTACGTGCATGCGGCAGCCTGGTGTGGTGTGGGGAGCAGCACCCTTGGGAGGTCACACTTGCCTCACAGCCCCAGCGAAGGAAACAAGCTCTAGATACAAGTGTAAACACATCTCTGCAACTCGGACCTAAGCCACGTACGTTACATGACAGCGAAGCTGTGTTTAAGAAAGTAACTGCAATGCAAAACAGCTCAGGCTTGTTATATCACCTCTGGAACTACAGCAAAGCATCAGCCAAGGGGGAGTGGAATAGAGTGAGGCAGCCCGAAAAGCCGTGATAAAAAAAATGAACTCAAAAGCAAGACGTATCCGGCCAAGGATGCTGCCCCTGCCACCCGCCTCGACTGCCTGGCAGATACTGTACCATGCATTTCTGGCTGAGCGTGTAGGAAAGCAAGAGGGCCACATCGCTTCTGCAATTCCTGCCTGCAGCTCTTTAGTAGAACCACCATGAAGACCTGGGATAGATGATATACTGACATTTTAGAAGTAAATAGCAAGCTCTTTATTAGAAGAGCACCTACTGTATAAGGGAAACAAGGGCTAATAGATCATGGGCCACGATGGCGAGAGAAACCAGCGCTCATCTCTTTAAATGAGAGACTATGAGTGATAATCACTCTTCCTGATATTATACTTCACTCCCCTTGGTCTTTAAATGACAGTAATAAAGCACTACTGTCCAGTTAGTAGTAGGTTTTTTTGTTGCTGAGCATTATCAATGTATTGGTATGTATTTGTATTCTTTAATACTTTTTAAACACTACAATATCAATTTATTTGACATCCTCTTATGGCAGAACCACAAATGGATGAACTTTTAGTTTAAAATGGATGATAGTGGGGAAAGGGAGCAGAATGCAGAGCATGAGGCAATTGTGTAGCCTGACAATTTATAACACTACCTGCCTTCGCTGCCTGGTTATTTATGGCTGGGTGGGGAGATAAAGGAAAGAAGGATAGTTGCAGGGAGGACAGCTTCATTTAAAACACTGTCACTTGCTCCTGCTAAAGTCAGGAGTCAGGTTCTCAATATATGTAACAGGTGCAGTGCCTCTGAGCCGGTCCACTAATAACAAAATCAATTTAAAATGTAGTGCTCCTATAAGAAAGATGAATGAAGAGGGAACAACAACAAAAAATCAGAATGCTCTTTAAGCGTGGACTGTGACATTTCAGCTGGGTACTGCTGACCACCAAGACAGAAATTAAAAGTGCCTCCTGTTTCCAGCTCCGTGGCAGAACAGGAGTTACGTATCTGGGCTCTCCTAAGCGTCCTCTCACCACAAACATGTCTTATAACTTCCCATGTTAAAAGTCCATGACCGGCATTATGGGTTCGTATTCCATACTCAGACTCAGATCAAGGCTTCAGCCTGCTGGGTCTGCCTCAAAAACTGTCCAGGAATACAAGTGGAAACGGACGGAGGCGGCAGGATGCTTCCAGGATCACGCAGCAGACAGGCAACACAGCCAGTTACAGACCATCTCTCTGCCGGATTTACAACACACCAAGCCAAAATGCCCCTCAATGGCAGAAAGCAATTACACTTTAAACCTGGGAGTCAGCAAGAATAAAGACATATCATTGTTTGGATCCAACTATGTGAAATACAGATTGCCCAGGTTTGTTTTTATCTTTTTCTGCCCTTTCTGTCTCCACACCCACTCACTGATTCTTACGCTAGCTGGGTAGGCATAACTATGCCCTCGGCTACAATAGTTTGCAAAGTGTTTTAATGCTTTAAGTATGAATGTTTAAGTATTGTCCGCCCCCAAATACACACAAACAGATCAAAACTGACATTCATTATGAATCTAGCATGGGTAAATATCATCACTTTCATTTCAGAAAAAAAAAAAAAAAAAATGCAGTATCTTCCCTGTCTACATGCTCTCTTTATGGACGATAAGAATTCATAAAATCTGCTTACATTAACATAAAAAAATGAGTATGCAAAATAAATATGTAAAACATCCACTGAATGCAGGCAGAGTTTGCTCAATTCTTCATTGACATTAGTATCGGTCAAGTTCATCTGGGCTGAAGTCAGCTGAGTTATGCTAATGTAAAAGAAAAGCAGTCCTAACGCTTTTAACTTAGGCCCTGGTCACACAGCCATCCATGTATTGAAAAGAAAAAAGGAGCGGACACTCAGTCATGGTTCAGACTGTTATAAAGGTAATAAAACTGCTGCAAGCTCAAAACTAGAATTCATAAATCCACCATGCATGTACATTTGGAGCCTTCAGTTTCACATCAGATCTCAACAAAAATGGAAAATGCCAGAGCATCAGTACTATTTGCCATGAGAACAGAAAGCTTCTAAAAAAACATGCGTTCCTACCAAGCACACGGTCATAACAATGAGCAGCAAGAACACAGCAAGAATCCACTATCACCAAAAGTGTTCTCAAAATAAAACACAACAACAGATTAATTTGCAGGTCAAAGACTATCATGAGATCAGGTAATATTACTGTATGACCCTGTCCTGATAACAAGGATTATAACCAGGACAGAAAATGATGTGGATGATACCCACATGAACAGCATCAATAGCTGAAGAAAGAATTATTTCTGCAACTGGTGAAAGCCAGCAAAGCAGCATGCTGCTGATTTATTAGAACAGAGCAATAATGGGATTATATCTTTATCCTACGCTACTCTTATTCTAATAGAAACAGCTCTTATGCTGACCAAATTACATTTAGATAGGCCATGACAACTTTCAACATTCTGGGAACGTTGGTTTTCTGTTTTGTTTTGTTTTTTCCAAGTGATCATCACATTTAAAAAAGAGAAAGCATAAATATAATTGAAATAATTTCACTTTTATGCACTGGTTTGGGGCTCTATTTCCATTGCTTATTTAAACACTTCCTATCATCCTATGTTTTCTCTTGAATTTTATTAGGATTATTTTCCAAAGATCTCACAGAGGAATACTTACTCTTCTACCTGCTACTGGCGTTACTAACGCCCAGACAGTGGCAGTAATTCAGCCAAAGGAGCACACCCCTTTTCACAGGGCTCTGGTTCTGATTCATTTTGGTGGCAGTTACTATCCTTGCCTTACTATGCCCATGCAGCCCGAGGAGGCTGTAAGCAAGCTGTATCTGCTGCAGGACCCTGAAACTGTTCTTTCTATACTGATTACTTTTAAAAAATATGCAGAACTGCCTCTCTTCTCCTCTAAATCCAAGTTTTTTATTTGTGCCATCCTCTCTCCCACTTCTCTGCTTTTTTGAGTAATTTTGTTTCTCACTAAATGCCCCCTCCACCACTCTGCTCAACAGTATCAGTCACCGTATTTCTGAGATCACATTACAGTATTACAACAGCACACTTGACAGGATAGTCCCAAATTATGTTGTTAGCTAGTACTCCAGACACATTGGAAATGTCGCCAATCCATCCGCAGCAGAGCAGGGACCTAGGGTCCAAAATGCCCTTCACAGTTTTAAGCATGAAAACTGCTATAGATATAGCAGAATAGCATGTCAGGTGGGAGCCCAAGGGGTTAAAAGAAGAAAATCTCAACTATTTAAATACATCTTGCTATAAACTGCATGAACACTTTTTTTTTTTTTTGACACTTGTCTTTTTAAAAATATATATTTCTGTTTTGACATCCTGGTTCTGAGCATATTTCACTCCTGCCAACCCACTGTTTGTGTTTTGAATAACTCAGAACAGACGAAGCGCTGGTCCAGAGACAAGAAATCCTCCAAACATCTGTCAACCACTTCAGCCCCAAGAGCTGAAAGCAAACTCTGCCAGTAGCTCTGCCCACCCCGCTGCACTCGGAGGCTGCGGGAGTCGTCAATATGCCTTCGCAGCCAGCCAGGCAGTGGAGGATGAGGGAAACGGCACAACTCGGAGCCGCAGCGGTATAGCAGTGGTCTGGGGCTCCCCGGGACGCGCAGAGTGGGGTAGGAGAGGGTAGGGGGAAGGTTAGGGGTAATAAGAAGTCTTGACAGTCCTACAGTGGCACTGAAAAGCAGAGGACTCAAGCATCCCACATCACAGGTAGGGGCTGGGAAAGGAGAAAGAGGGAAAATACATCCTCATGAAGAGAGCACGCTTGAGGTTCAGCTGTGATTTTAGTGAGACCTCTTTAGTGAGGCTTTACACTGGCAATCTGCACAGATCTTTTATTATGGCCCTTCCAGGGTCCCACTCCTTCCTAACCAACCTCTAAGCCCTCATGGGGTGAGAAAAGGCTAGGGGAAAACAGAGGCCAGAGAACTGATGAGGAAAGGGAAAGGGTCTAGGGCTGAAAAATGGATGGGGAGGGCCTGTGTGGATAACAGTGACAAGAGCACCCTGGCATGTGCCATGGTGGTCTCCAGGGAGTTGGTAGACCCTGCCCAGGTGCTGTGCCTGGGGCATGGGGTGAAGAGGGAGCGACAGCAGGGCTCGTGGTGCTTTGGGTCTCCCCACTGTCATACGACTCCCGTGCCTGTGTTCAGGCAGGAATTCTGACACGAACCCATCAAATGGCATTTCCTACTGAAAGAGGGTGGACAGCAGTCCCCTCCTTGCTCTTATGGCAAAACGGGCTTTGCTTTCTTTTCTGAGCGTTGTATTTTGACATCAGTTCTCTATCAGAAGTAAAGCCTCCAGAAGGTTTCTCGGCCGTTCAGAAGATGCCAAGCCCTTTAGTGTTGCCTGTGAATATGACAGAGACAGTCAATATAATCGCAAAGCGATGATAAGAGAAAAAGAACCTCAAAAGACCATTTAGAGTCTTGAAAAAAATCAGTGGGAGCAGAGAATGTTTTCCTGAGTGGCAAAGTCACTCCCAAGTCCTTTAGCTGCATTTGTTTGCTTGTTTGTTCACAGGAACAGCTACGGTGTCTCACTGAGCAAAACACGTGTCCCTGAAGACGGCGGCACTATCAGATTCCCGTTGCTGTCTCAAGAAGTGGGAGAGCAGAGAGCAGCAGGAGCCACCGATAAAATAATGACACTTGATATTTAAATTCACCAGCAAGCTGAAGTTAATGAGTAGTGCTGCAACCACATTAGGCTCGGAAAGAAGAAACAGACTTCAACTTTTATCATCTGTAACTAACACTGTTTTATCTAGTTGCTTCTGCATCTTAGTTATGATAGAAATGAAAAGAAAAATTCTGTGCAGAAATGAAACAATGAAATGGTATTTCTACATGCAAAACAGTTCAATTATTTAGGGCAATTAAAATAATATATTAAAATAACTTGGAACATTACAGCTTCATCAAGTAAAATCCTAAACTTTTATAAGGGTAAATAGTATATTCTGCAGTGAAGTTAGACTAAGAAAACATACACAACTGAAAACAGAAAATAGATCCAGGGATTTAATGTCTATTTACAAAGGTAATAATACTTAGAAGGCTGTTTTGCTTGATTTCTTAAATTAAACAGGCACGTCTCAATCTTTGTGAAATTAAAAACAAAACTATAACTGTTTCTTAGTCATTCAACATTTAACAACAAAGGGAAAAAAACTGGGCCAGGGCATTAAGGTGACTGTGAACCAATTGTATTTTGGGAAGTAATAGTCCAGAGCGTAAAGCATGATAAAGGAGCCAAATTCTACTCTTGGCTTTATCATGGGCCATCCTCGGATGACCTTAAATAGGGAATATTCTTTGGGCCTCAGTTTCCTCAGCTGTACAGTAGGAAAGATAAAATTTTGATTCTGTAAAGTGCTCAGGCTTATGAATGCATATTTTAATGTTAAGCTCAGCAATTCCTAAACCCCCAGAGCTTCTGCTTTCCAAAGTGGAAGCTGTTGGCGTGTGGGAAGAGTAGCACTGGGCTCCAGAAGACCAGTGTGAGCTCACATTCTGTTCTCAAGCACCCTGTGCTCAGGTAACCAAAGTGCAAGCTACCTCTGACTTGTATTTCCTACACAGAGATTACTCATATTTTTAAAGTTTGGTTTGGTTTTGTTTTTTTTTTTTTTCCCCTGAAAGAGCCAGTATCCTGGCCTTACAGGCACCAGCTCTTTGGCCCTCTTCTACTTTGAGGATTTAACTCGCCATGTGTGGTGTGAATTAGATGCAGTTTCCTCACCTTAACCACAGCTTTGAAAACAGTGGTTCGACTGCTGCAGCTTGTTGTGGAATCGAAATGCAGATCAGCCACGTGGCTTATCACAACTTGTAATGCTATCTCTGCAACGTGCTACAACCATCTGTAACACCTACTGCTCACATCTGCCAAGTCTTTCATATATATGTATATATATATGCATGCATACACAGGCATATATATCTACCACCATTCATCTATCATCTAAACTAGAACTCCTAATAGTGATACTCGTCAAAGGCTGAATGGGTCATAGAGATCTTTTAAAACATGGCTAAGCAGGACCTGTGCTGAACCTCTCTATTCACGACTATCCTAAAAACCAGGACCCGCTTGGCTGCCATGTTCTCACAGATCGAGCCATCCATGAAAAGCATGATGCGCACCCAACCCTCACAGAGCAGCTGCCCCCCTGACCCAGGTTACAACAAACATAGTTTGTCCTAAATACTGCCGAGCAAATCTTAGCCTGAAAGAGAAAATAAAACATCTTTTCTATTAAATACCTCCAGTAATTCAAGGAGAAAGAAAAAAAAAATAGTGCAGGGAGCTGTTCAAAGTGATGTTTGAGAGAATGGCTGCAGTCATCCTTGCAGATGTTGTCAAATGCGTGACACTAGTCAGTCATGTACATGAGAGGAAGCTTAATCGTATTTTTTTTTTAAGACCTAAGAGATGTTGAATTCCTAAATTCAATGCCTCTCAAGCACAGATCTCAATTTTGACCATGGGGCAAATGGTGGCCAAAAAACCTATCGGCAAAGTATCTTCTGTCTTTACACTGAAAAGGAACCTATATCAAACTGGTGGTGAGCTCCTTGGATGGAGGTGATTAGGTCCTCACAACAGAAAGCCTTGGCATGAAATCTTTACATCAGAAAAAAATATTGACTTGAGCATGGGAAAACATTTGTTTCCTGGTCCTCTGTTGCAAAAGAGACTGTTCAGCAATCATCAGCACTCCAGAAACTCGCTCTTGCTTTTATATCCCTTTGCATCTTGCTGGTCCACACCGATGCTGCACGGCAACTCACGTGTGCAGGAATATTTATTATCCAAGTTCTTTTACTGTCACTGTTTTTATTTGCCCAGTTTCTACTTTGTTTTCACCAGCTGAGGTGTTTGAGACCTCACAGAGGCTCACTGCTGCGCACACCTGTCAGCTCTCTAGCCTGTCAATTTTTGACATATTCTAAGAGAGACTTTATGTGGGTATCTGGACAAATATAATTCTTTCCTCATCTCTGGGAAAATGGGAGTCTTCCTTGGGCCATCTGTGGGAAATGAAGGTTGCATGGGATTTCAAGCAGAAGAGAAGTCTATGTGTAAAGAATAGCACTCTGGGAAATGAGAACGCTAGAAACTATTCATCCAGTGGCACTAGAAGTACATACATTTATGCATACAATCAGTCTGCAGGAACATTAAATCATTCACTATATTATTTTTCATGTGAAACTTCTCTGTTGCACATTATGCTTTGTATTTCTGCAAGCAGTTTATGATAGGACAAGAATTACTTTAGGCAGACGTTCAGCAAAAAAAGCAGAAAAAATACCATTGTTTCAGATCTTGATTATGCAGATTGGCTTCACTCCTAAGGAAATTAACTCTATGCCACAGCTGTGGGGACTAAAATTACAGAACAATCGATATTTTGAAAACTTTGAAAATCTGCCAAAGAAGAAAATTACATGATTGAACAACAGCTTTTCTAGAATCAAAGTAAAATATTTCACTAATGAATTTGGTTAGTGCTTTGTTTAAAAATTTAATTGGCGAGTTTATTCTGATGTACCTAACAATTTGTCCAATCACATATAGTTTAGAAATTCCTGTTAAATAAATAACAACTGAAAAAAGTAATTGCTCATTTTCTAGGTCTAATACACAAAGCAGCCTTTTACTAAATGTTTTAAAATGTTCTTTCAACTTTTCTCTGGTCATTTTTGAGTTCTGTAATATAGCTGATCTGGGAAAAAAGACACAAGACCCATCTCTCACAGTGTTTTAGCCCAGCCATGAGGAAGAACTGGAGAAAGCCTTAGGATAAGTAGAATTAAAAGTGTAAAAACTACTTTGAATATTTTGAAGGATTTAGGACTTACAGATTCCATCTATTATAAAAATAACTGTTACTAATAGCCCCAGGACTGTGCCTTGGTATGGTAAGAAATTTCTATGCTTCAGTACCCTGAAAGGATGGCAGCAAGATAGGACCACTGATGGCGAGCAGTTAGAGAAGAGCAGCCAGATGAAAAGCAGTTCATAAGCCCATCCCCGAGTGCCCTGGGGACTGAGCAATTGTCAACAACCCAGAAATTACAGAAATGCAACTCCGTACGAGTTTCAGTAAATTGGCTTCCAGATATCAAATCTGCTGATATGGGTATGATTCACATTCATTATACTGGAAGTATTCCAAGCCCCTCCAAACTGCCGCCTCAAGTGTCACTTCCGTCAGCTCAGTTGCTCATTTTTAGCATTATTCCTCCACTTCCTCTGAATGGAACAACAGAATGAAATAAGTGTGCTGCATCCCGTATAGTCAGGTTACAAAAGTAACTGATGGCAGCAAGGCTGGTCATATAAATTCACCACAGGGTTGCTTCGGAAGAGACCTGTACTAAAGGATTCGATAGCTAGGTAATTACCTTGTGCCAGTAAAGGCAAGAGAGGATGAAATAATTCTATTCTTTCTTTTTCCACCACAACTTCTTCTCTTTTAATTGTGTAAGGAAGATAGGAAGTTCTAGCTGTTCATGGAAGCACAGAAATTAAGCAAAAATAGTGTCGTCTTTTATAAAACAGAGCAGTCGTCAAGTCATATCATTCAGTTGTTCATTATTGCAGCTACCGTAACCAGAAGCCAGCACTTTACAATCTAGGATAGCTATACTTTCTTTGCTGCTTAATACTACAGGCAGTCCCTCATACCATAAACCTACTATTCATTATAGGGAACAACTGACAGCTGCTTCCCCGAAGGAGGCCATGATTACTAAAGTCTAAAATGCTATACCCTGTCAAGACAGGTGTACAGGAAAGAAGCTCATTTACTGACAGGCTTGGTAATACAGAAAGATAGCCACTGTCCAAAGCTGATAATCAGAAAATAAAACCAGTCAAAACCAAGCAAAAAGGTTTGATGTGTAGCTGATAAATAGTTAGTCATTCTCTATTTGTTTCATTCTGGTTATACTATTTAAGACCTTCAGAAGATAAATTGCTTCATGCATAGCTTGCAGACCATTTAGTACGTGGCCCCTATGGCCACAGGAAAGCATTTATAGGATGCTCTTGCTGTGTTGTTACCAGTCTCTTCTCTCATATAGCCATGATTGAAATACAGCGCGTGGCACAGTGATGTAGGGCTGTGAGAGGTCCAATGTACAGCAAGCATTTAAAATGACTGACTTCAGTTATACACAGGTTTCACCTAGACCACTGAACTCAGTCTAATTATGTGCATTTATTCCTCATGCTAACAGATCCCTTTAGTATAGCCCCTTTCAAGTGCTGGTGTCAAGCACGTCATTTATAAGACACAATTTGCTGGAAGAGAAGCATGTTTATTATATAATGCCACACGGTGCGAGGAAGAAGTGAGGCTGGAGCTAGAAACTCCTGCAGCACTGTATGCTGCGTTTTCTCCTCATTCAAGCTCTACTTACTATTATTGTTTTTACTCCTCTTTTTCCCACTCAGGCAAGTGTCAAAAGTTTACAAAATATTTGTTTTGTTACCCACACTTTGTCCATTTTAAGTCAGAGCAGGAAAACATTTGCTGACCCAGATGTATAAATTACATCATTACCTAATGAGCTGTGGCAGAACTCATTTGAACGTAGCTGACTTGGTGAGGAACGTGAATCTTCCAGTGATTTAGACAGGAGTAATTCAGGGTAGACAATATTAATTTAGGGATGAGTCATTATGTTCAGTACCAGTCTGGGGCCTAATGATTTGATTCAAATTAATTTAAATCACTGGGGAGAAAAAAAAAAAAAATACTAAAATTACACATACAGAAGAATACCAAAACAATCTTTTCCAACATCCAAAGCACTTATGGGCTTGTCATTGCTAGGCTGAAATTTTCTTTTTCACAATGCATCATATGAGCACAATCTTGCTCAAGTGCAATGGGACAGATTGTATTGGTTAGATTCAGTGCAGCCCCATAGTCCCTTAAAGGCAGAGAGGTCTGGGGTTCAGAAAGTTTTTACGCCAGCCAGAGAAAGGTCTCTGCCACTCCCTGATACAGGTGGTGTTTTGGATTAGGCAAAAAGAGAGACAGGACTGGCAGAGACAGCCAAATTCTAGCTGACCCCTGATGCTAGAGAAGGGAGGACTGAGGGGAATAAAACAGAGGTCAGAGTTTTTCTCATTTTTGGCTAACTTGATGGAGAGCTTCTTTTAACACTTCACTGTGACAAGAGGATAGCCTTGGGTTGTCTTCACATACATCAGGCCAAGGAGACCCATAGCCTCTGGAACCTGCTACTCAGACATGTTTGCTCCATTTATGTGTTTGTGGAGAACTCGCAAAGAAGTCTGCAAGTGAGATAAACCTTGCCAGGCTAGCAAGCTGAACCAAACTCAGTAGATTATTTATTTGCAGCAGTGGCCCTGAGTTAGGTGAACAGAACAAAAATGCTGTTTAATACTTCTTTGTAATGTTTTATTCATTGCATCTCCTTGCATGCATACCCTGGGGGCAGTCACCCGTGTACTCCCTGGTTTGCTGGATATGAGGAGAGCGGGATCAAAGCAGTGCATTGGGTTTATGCAGCATTCTGGGCAAGGGCCAGTTTAACCCTTGTGAAACAACTCCCAAGAGCCATGTCATGCGATGCTCACCTATAGCACATGTTTAGTAGGAAGGCCTTTTTTTGTCTTTTGTTCCATATAACATTCATGCCCAGTATGATACTGCTTACAGTGGGGTTGCTGCAGGGAGGGGGAATATGAAGCAAGGGAAAAAGAACACAAAGTTGTTGAGGATAGATCAGACATACCTTCACAAATCTGCCTTCACCAGAAGTTGTTTGTCTCATAGATGCTTTGATCCTAAGCTGCTGAAGGATATTTTATTCTCCTCTCCTTCGGAATACCTTGAGGGAGGATTACTTCTCTGTTTACCTTTTAGAAGATCATTGATAATAATTCAGATGGAGGTGCAACAGGGAAATTCTTTGTGCTTCTGCTTTTGCAAATTATAAAGAAGCCTTTTAATTAGGAGCTTTCTTGCTGGCATTTTAAGTACAGGATTAAACGCATAACAGCTCAGTGAGCCGGTGCCTTTGCACACTGAGCCACAAGGCTTGCCATGCTCTTGAATTCTCGAGTGACTGGTGACCTGATGATACAGGAGGTACAGCCTTTGTTCCCTATGCCACAGCAACCTGGACTCAAGTCCCAATATAACAGGATTAGGGGACTAAAATGAGCTGTAGCTATATAAACTGGGCTGGATAAAGCAATACGGGGTTGTGACCAGAGTTAGTTTTGTTGCTGATTCTGTCAAGAGGCTGGTGGGGCAGTGGGTAATGACTGTAACTCAGTCACTTTTCTGCATCTCAGTTTCCTGTTCGGTAAACTGGAGCTTATGATATCGATCTCCTTTGCAAAATACTGAGAAGTGCCAAGTAAAATCTTTTATGGCTTTGTGTAAGTAAGAGACAGAATTTAAGATTAGCCCACATGCAGGCTGACTGGTGACCAAAGGTAGTGTTTTAACAAGAGTCTTCAAAGATAAACACCTATAAAAGAATTTTATTGCAGCATATGTTCCTCCGCAAAAAGCTGACTTTGAAATGCTTGGTCACACTTCACTGACTGCATTGGCTCCTTCTCTTGGTAAAAATCAGATTTCTCACTAGCTCCGATGCATGATTGTCAATTCTTCAGGTTCCTCCTTTGCTGCAACCCAGTCAGCACATCCAGCCTTAGCTTGTGCAATATACGAAGTGTCTGCATGCTTCACAGCTCTGATTGCAACTCTCACGCAATTTCCCATGAAAAGATGAATGACCTAAGCCTCAAACTCAGGGTCTGTTCACCTCCACACAAAAAATGCCACTGCACACACACTGTCGGTGGCTGGGTGATCCATGGCGGTTAGTCCGAGAGATTTCATAACCATCTGACTTCTGTTTTCAGCAGCCTATATCCAATTCATTAGCAGAAGCTGGTAAATGTCAGCTCTACAAACAGGACAAAAAATGATTCAGTCCTCTCTTTATAATCTGTCTAATAAATTCAATAGGTGTCACTTTTGTGGAAGGGTCTATATACCTCAGCAGTAATTTGTCACCAAGAAACAGTTTCAGGGCGTTTCACAGTTGTGTGTCAGTGTTTATTTCAGGCCTTATCGTCAATGAAGTTTTCTTGCTAAAAGAAATTAATTCCTTGCATCTGTCACTATAGGAACAAAGCAAATGCACTTTATTCAGTAGAAGGCCCATTATTCAGTACATTAGACACTGATATGACAGTTCTCCTCATCCCACAGTTGCACACAACAGTAAGTAACCTCACTCATCACTGAGATTTGCAAAATTTAATAATTTGGAGGTAGGTATTTTCTTTTCTTTCCTTTTTAGGATAGCAATTTCAAATATTTTAATCTTAATGAAAAAACCCAAAAAACCCAAACCACAACCCCAAACCAAAAAACCCCACCCCTTCAGTACACACTGCATCACAATTTCAATTCAGCATGACAAGTTTAAGAAATTTGAAAAGCAATGGTAAAACAAAAACCAAACAAAAATCCAAATAGACCCACCAGACAACAACAACAGAAAAAGCAGAGGGTTTATTAAGGTTACAAGACTTCTAAACTACACCAAAGTATACCAGAAATGATTTGAAATGAGCAGATCTGTCTGCAGCATGACTTTTGCTCAACTCTGACCTTTCAATCCTAGCCTACCCTAAAATACAATGGCCTAAACAAATGCCAAATCAAGACAAGTTGTTGTGGACAACTGTCTAAAGGAAATAATTAGATATTAAAAATTAAGTTATAACACCTCAGGATTTCATTCAGAACAGGGGAAAAAAAAAAAAAAAAAGAAATGTTAGAAATGCCGGAAAAGAAAAGCAGACAATGGCTCATCTCGTGCTTGCTGTAACAAGGAAGAACCAGGGAGATTCACATGCATGAGCATTTCAATCAACTGGAGGAAAATGAAAAATGGAGGAGGAAAAAAAAAAATTATATTTATTCTTTGTGATCTGAGTTCCTGGTTTCCTGAAACATGGCCATACTGTACCAACTGCTAGGTGATTAAATTAAACAATAGCTACGTTTTGCACTCTGAATATTTGGGAAAATATGTATGCACAGAACAGTCACTGAATTAAGAGAGTCAGTTCATTCTAGCTGCATGTTGCATTTGTTTTTCTCAGTGATCCCAGCAAATAGATTAATTCTGAAAACCTGCTTGCTAATCATTTTAAGCAAACATTGGAGAAAACTCAATTGGAATGTATTTAAGCAGGCACCACAGGAAGCTCATTCTGGGACAAGCTCACAGACAGTCAGAGAGTTATTTTCATCTGATTTGAGTCAGAAAAAACATCACATGACACATACAAGTCCAGTCAGCTAACCAATATAATATAAATTGCAGATCATCACAGTGCAAAACACCTCCTTTGTAATAAAGATACCAGCTGTTAATGCTAGAAATGTGACGCAGAACAAGTTATTCTGCATGCCTCAGAATTAACGATACCCATTTTCTTAAGGGTTTGTGCCATACATTTGCATGCACTGCTGCCTTACTTAACAGTTGTAACTCGTCTTCAGTGTCTCCTGCTCCTGGGCTACACTGCCATTCCTCCTTCCCCTCCCCCATGTCCTCTAACCCCTCTGTTGTTTCCCAGATCTCTCCTACATTCCTCAGCTATCGATTACACTTCAATATATCATGTTATGACCAGATTTGGACTTTGCCTCTGTTGTGGTTTAACCCCAGTTGGCAATCACGCACCACACAGCTACTTGTTCATACCCCCCACTTCCAATGGGATGGGGGAGAGAACTGGAAAAAAAACTTGCGGGTTGAGATAAAAGGCAGCTTAATAGAACAGCAAAGGAAGAGAGAATAATAGTAATAATAATAATAATAATAGAATATACAAAACAAGTGATGAAGTCCTCCCCCCCCATTGCCTGATGCCCAGCCTGTCCCCAAGCAGCGATCCGTCCGCCTGGCCAGATTCCCCTCAGTTCACCGACTGAGCATGACATCATATGGTACGGAATAGCCCTTTGGCCACTCTGGGTCAGCTGCCCTGGCTGTGCCCCCTCCCAGCTTTCTGCACACCCCCTCACTGGCAGGGCATGGGAAGCTGAGAAGTCCTTGACTTGGGATAAGCACCACTTAGCAACAACTAAAGCATCAGGGTGTTACCAACAGTGTTCTCACACTAAGTCCTGAACACAACCCTGTACCAGCTACTAGGAGGAAAATTAACTCTATCCCAGCCACAGCTAGGACAGCTTGTGGGTGGCAGGTGTAATGGTTTGGTGT
>KL283547.1:30646-50429 GCA_000699545.1 Podiceps cristatus
AGACCTTTTCTCCTCCCTTGCCATCAAGTTTTGCTTGATACATAGGAATCTATATTTTTGAGATATCCAGGCCTTTATTAAAGTTAGGGAAAATTAGCAAACAAATTCAGGAAAAAGCTATTGTAAAACCAGGCTAAAACGAGCTAGAAAAGCATCAGTCAGCTACGACCATTTCTAGCTCAACTCTTGGGTGAAAACAGGAAGTTATAGGCAGTGAAAATTAATCTTGTATCATTAATTTCATCTCAGGATTTGTAACCAGCCTGGACTTTGCACTATATATGGCTTAAAGTGTTCCCCAGTTTTCATGAATTAAACCAGCTAGTTTTTCTGCTCATGTAAGCTCTTGGAAGAGCCCCGAAGTCAGCCTGCTGCTTCTGCTCTTGACAACCACTTTACGGCAGCCTGGGATGAATACAGGTACCCTGTGCACCGCGGCCCCTCTCACCAGCTGTGCCCAGAGGCCATACAGCCTTCACCTTAAGGGTTTACACGCAACAGTGTCTTCCAATACCTCAATTTACCCGCTTTAAACTAAAGAAATACTGTAAAGCAGCTCTAATTCTCTTTGAGAAAAGCAAACTCCTGAGAAATGTTGGGTTTTGATCACTAATAATTCCACTCGTCTAGTTGAAATCTAATAGTTAATATAGCTGTGTATTAGCTGCAATCGCTTTTTCTTTTTTGTCACAAAATTTTTCAAAAATATATCTCTGCTCTGAATTAGCAAAGGCCACCGAATGTTTTCTTAATGACTAGTATATAATCCCTCAAGCCCTCTGCAGCTGTTTTTCTCCCTCCTATTTAAATTTCTAAAAAAATATTTGAACCTCTAAATGAACGAGGAGGACGAGGACCCGCTCTGAGGTTTGCTGATTTTCCACTGGTTTTTAGCAGCCTCTATTTCTTTAGCTAACTCCTTAGTCATTCCAGAAATATACTAGCAGCTCCTATGTCAGAGGTCCTTTGGACCACATGATCACAGTTGCAAAATAAGATATTTTTCTGTTTCCAGATGAGTTTCATCCACTCCCGGTTAAGGAACTGCTATTATTTCCCCTTTGCCTTTATAGTTTCTCATACATTCATATACGGTTCTCAGTCCTTTGCCTCTCCAGTCCCATTACTCCACGAGCTCTTCAGCACAGGCTGCCCCACCTCTTGGGCACAAGCCTCTTGCCTAACGCATCGAGGAACCAACTTGACTGGCATCTCGAGGTGTGACTGCCACGTACACCACCCAATCGCATACAGGTGCGGAAGTGGAACCAGTCTCATTTACAGAACATTGAAGAGCGCAGAGAATATCGTGGCATTTTAGCTACTTGGAAACCAACATATTTTTACCTTAATTTAACTTGTTTTTTTTTTTTTTTTAATGAATATACTTGTTTCCAAGTGTCTGAAAGAAGAATATTATTTTCCAAGCCATTCAGAATATTTTTACTTATCACGTCAACCCAGCAAAGAAAAAGTGAATATTTTACCATTCTTAAACACTTTCATGTTTAAAATTTGTTTTTCCCTCTCTCTAACTGCTGCCAAATGAGATTTCTAGTAGCTTAAAAATCCAGAAACAGGCTGTTGATTCAACAATATTTTACTACCTATTGTTTAAATCAAATTATTAAGTATCCCTGTAATAACGACAATGGATTTCTACATATGGTGATCATTTTATATTTATCTCTTTAAGCTTTGTTTTTTTCATAATCATCTTAGTGTTTAACAGTCCCTGTCAAGCCATTATCCAGTCACAGGTTCATAACACATAATTTGATTAAACTTATTACAAAAATATTGAAAGGTTTTTGGTGTTTTTTTGTTTTGTTTTGTTTTTCCCCATCATGGCTTACTAGAACAATGAAATGATGCCATGCACAACAATTCCCTCCTCCACAACAATTCTTACAGAAATGTTCTTTGTTTGCAAAGCTTCTTTGGTCTTTGACCTGTGATGCTTAATTAAAGATATAATGGAGAATATTATAGTCATTTTAGAGTAATTTGGAAGTAATGATGCCTGAGGCAAAGCATGGAGTTCTATTTAACTCAACTCAACATACAAGCATTGGCAACGACCTTTACAAATGGACCCTACTGCTATCGCAATTTTCAGAAATAGTTTGCAATTCCCCCCCAAATAACTGTACTTTTTAATTTCTTGAGCGCCATGCCTCTCAGCAGCATAAAGCTGCATTTCATAAAATCTTATCTTTCTCCCTTATTAAAAAGCACACCTTGAAATCATTTTATGTTGGTATAAAGTTTTCTTCCCAGAGACATGTAACTCCTATTGCAGGTTGTATGCTGCACCTATCAAGTTAGTCATGTGGATCACAGAAGCATGATAGCCACTTATCCTAACTAAAGAGGATCTAGAGGAAAATTTCATCCAGGAACCAATCAGTTAATTTCCATGAAGAGTCATGGCAGTTTTATGGGTTTTCAAGAGAAAGAGCTCTCACCACCTCAAGTCTGGTGTTAAGGAAGACCAAGGCGGGGCTGTGACTCAGCCACGAGCCATAGGGGTGTCCAACAATGCTGAGATATGCAGAAACTGAAATAAGGATGCAGCCACTATGAAGTTGCAGTCCCTGGCTGGCACCAGCATGATTTGCAGGTCCTGGTAACAGGTTTGCATGTGGATGTTTTGTCCAAGCTTGTTTTCTTGTTACATAGTCCCTGCTTTCCCCCACCTCTTCAAGCTCCTCTGAGGCTTGAAGGGGGTTTTATTTTTGACACACACAGCCTTACTATAAAAAGTTTCCAACTTTGTTTTGTTTTTGTTTTTTTTTTTTTTTTACTTCATTTAAATCTCGCTTTCATAGAGCTTTATTTGGACTGTGGCAAAAGAACGAGTTTTAAGGAGTATTCTACAGAGAAACTATACACCACAGGTTGGTGTGGGGGGAGATTAGGTATTGCTTCTAATGTAGATTTTAAATTTGTCTCAAACTCAAACTTTATGAATGTTTTTAGCAGTAGAAGATGAATCAGAATAAAAACCTTCAATTCAACCTTGATAACACCAAGTTGGGCAGGAGTGTTGATCTGCTTGAGGATAGGAAGGTTCTACAGAGGGATCTGGACAGGCTGGATTGATGGTCTGAGCCCAATGGTTAAGGTTCAACAAGACGTAGTGCTGCATCTTGCACTTGGGTCACAACAACCCCAGGCTTGGGGAGGAGTGGCTGGGAAGCTGCCCAGCAGAAAAGGACCTGGGGGTGTTGGTCAACAGCCAGCTGAATATGCACCAACACTGTGCCTAGGTGGCTAAGAAGATCAAGAGCATCTCAGCTTGGATCAGGAATAGTGCGGCCAGCAGGAGTAGGGAAGTGCCTGTCTCCCTATACTTGGCACTGGTGAGGCTGCACCTCAAGTGCCGTGTTCAGTTTTGGGCCCCACACTACCAGACAGACACTGAGGTGCTGGAGGAGTGGCTGAGGGACCTGGGGTGATTTAGCCTGGAGTAAAGGAGGCTCAGGGGAGACCTTGTTGCTCTCTACAACCACCTAAAAGGAGGTTCTAGTGAGGTGTGTGTCAGTCTCTTCTCCCAAGGAACAGGCAGTAGGACAGGAGGAAATGGCCTCAAATTGCACCAGGGGAGGTTTCCACTGGATATTAGGAAACATTTCTTCCCTGCAAGGTTTGTCAAGCATTGGAACTGGCTGCCCAGGGAAGTGGTTGAGTCACCATCCCTGGGGGTATTTCAGCAACATGTAGATGAGGTGGTGAGGGACATGGTTCTGTGGTGGACTTGGCAGTGTTAGGGTAATGGTTGAACTCAGTGATCTTAAAGGTCTCTTCCAACCTAAACGATTCTATGATTCTCAATTACAGCACCACAAACATGCAAGTCCGCTCCCACAGGAGAAGCCCTGGACTGAGACAAGCCAGGCTACACGCTGGAACAATTGAGGATTGTTCATACTCCAAAATATTTGCCTAAACCCAAGGGAGCTGTCTTCAGTGTAGTTCATGTTTCACACTCACTTAACTTCTCTATCAAAACTGGGAGACCTTCCAGCAGCCTTCAAGTACCTAAAGGGGAACTATACGAAAGCTGGAGGGAATTTTGACAAGGGTACGTAGTGGTAAGAGAAGAGGTAATGGCTTTAAACTGAAAGAGGGTAGATTTAGACTAGATCTAAAGAAAAAAATCTCCCCTATGAGGGTGTTGAGGCACTGGAAGAGGTTGCCCAGAGAAGTTGTGGATGCCTCATCCCTGGAAGTGTTGAAGGCCAGGTTGGATGGTGCTCTGACCAACCTGGTCTAGTGGAATGTGTCCTTGCCCATGGCAGGGGGGATAGAACTAGATGATCTTTAAAGGTCCCTTCCAACCCAAACCATTCTATGATTCTTCTGACTAAAAGCAGGTCACTGTTGCAAATTTTCTGCTCCAAGAGTTAGTACCTCTTGAAATCTTTTGTTAGGGAAATAGTACAAGCATGGGGCCCATTTGAAACCTTGTACCTAGAGAGACAGGCCAGACAAGTTGGAAAACTTCTTCAAATTCTTCTCTACAAATAGGACATCACGGTAAAAAGGTTAGCTACTCAGTGAAATAAGCAGAAAAACCTCCAGAGGAGGGGTTTTGTTTGTTTGTTTGGTTGGTTTTTTCCAGGTCAGTCCTTAGAAAAACAAATCTGAGTGCTGTGCAAAAGACAAAATGTAAAATTTCTCTCTCTCTCAAGCACAAGTGTCTAAACATCCCCCAGCCATCTGGAGACAGCAAGGTGAGGTGATCTTGTGCCCAGCACAGTGAAGGCTCAAGGTGCATGATGCAAGGGGAACAAATTCGATCACAACTCTGCTATACATTTTTCTACCAGCCCTCATTGATCAGCTTTGAAGTGCTCCCCCTCAAAACAGGGCCATATATTCATTTTTTATTTTGATTTTTTTTCCCCCCCAAACTGGCATATTGCTTCTCAGGCTAAAGAAATAAAACAAAACTAATTTTGGAGCCATGCACTCCGGGGCACTTCGCATTAAACAGTAGACACTACAGGCAACTTGATAGCACTAATAGCACCTGAGGCAATTTCCTTTCCTATGTTTCTTCTCAGATGCCAGCTGGAGTCTGGGCTAAAAATAGCCTTGCCATGACAGAATAATGAATCCCAGCGATAAGTGTATTTTGCAGCAACGCAATGAGGTCATTATCTATGCGTTAATGGATGAATGGGGTGGTAAAGGGAGAGAAACTGTTATTGGGTGGTAGAATAAAAATGCAAAATGAAAGAAATGCGAACAAATGTTACTCAAAAGTGTCTGAAATTCCTAGCCTGCTTTCCTGTTTATGTTAGTGTAGGAATAATTTACATGACATTAAAAATTGAAAATACTCATAAGAAATTCTTCTTAGCTGGCAATTCGTCTGCATAAGCAATTACTGTTTTCTTGGCTCTCTGAAATTATTCTGTTTTATCTATAGGACACTGCAATAATTGTACCATATATCTGATAGTTACATTACCTCCAATAGTAAGGAAAGCATATGCTAAAGCTAACCTACAAAAAAACCCACCAAAGCCAAAAAATCTCAGACAAAACACTCTAGAGGAAGTCACCCAAATCCAAGAGTCCTGAACTGCTTATTGCCCAAAATATTCCCCCCCCTTCAAAAATTCAAGTAAATAAACAAGGAACAGTATACCCACAGTCTCATTACTACTACCTGAGCTGAAACAGTAAATCTGCAGCTAGACACAGTTGATTTAGAGAGGGAATGAGTTTAAGACTAAGACTACTCATTAAAAAGAAAAAAAAAAATCTTGTCATTGCTGCTGTAATGCCTAATATCACTAAGCCCAAAAGAAATCAGTCTTTTTACCAGCCAGCCTGTTGATTATCATCATTTGACATAATTTGCCTACTGGCAGTTTCAGCATTTCCCCTCTTTAGAGACCAGCGGATCATATCTTTCTTCATTGCCTTTAAACACAGCACTAAGTCAGAGAAAGCACGTTTTAATACTCATATTTAAAGCTGACCCTCATTTCTCTTTATTGAGGAAAGAGCAGAAAGGTTTCCACTTGGGGAAAATATCCTCTTTCCACCTCGAAGATAGTTTGTGTGACAGTGCCTGAGTGGGATAGGATCCCACGTAGATAAAGAATACGTGCCAAAGACCAAGAAAGCTCATGAGAGTAGTTAATGAATGATATAGTTAGCCCAGCAGGTATAGGAGGGGAACTTGCACTAGAGCACTTGCAGGGAGCCCTTGATCCAGGAAAGCATGGGGCCCGCTAGGTTTCAATTGAGCCACCTGCTTGGGCCCAGCAGCAAAGCTTAATTGCTCATTGCGCAACACCATCAGAATCATTGCACCACACCATCAGAATGCAGATTTGCTTGGTTGAGTATTAAATACAGCACGACTTTATGTCCAGGACTCCCACGCATTAGCAGAGAAAAGCACGGCAATTAGGTCTTGCCTAGAAGTACAATATGTGAAAAGCAGAAGAAAAACTTTTGAGGCAAATCAGTTATCAGTAATGCACAATGTCATGACAATGCTTCAGACTAAAGAACAGAGACAGCTCCTGATCCTGCAAGCATTTATTGTCCTGCACTTTCCTGCTATGAGTAATTTCCTTGGCATTCAATGAGACTTTGCACAATAGTAAAATAAACCCATGTATCATCATTTTGAAAGCACAGTTCTGAAACAAATACCATCTACAGTCTCCACTCTATTTGCTGAGCAAAGGAAAGAAAAGAAGGAAAAAATAAGTCAGAAAACTCTGAGAAAGGTCTTGCTTTTCTCTCTGGCTGAGGAGGAAGACAAGACTTCATCACCAAATCAATTGCACAAATATTAACAGTCTAGTGATCAGGATATATTCAAGTTGAATCGTTTGGCATGGATTGACTGAATAGATCTGGAGGCCTGGACTCAATCACATTTTTGTCTCAGTTCTCTTTCTTTGCCTGGAGACAGGCCAGGACAATGAGCCTTTTTCACAGTCCTGAAGGTAAACACCTAAAGTTAACTGGAATCTGGGTATTTGTGTACACACAACAGCCACCTAGGATCTGGTTGCCAGTGCAACTATTTAAGCCTGTGCATTCACATTTCTTTCTGTTTATATCCTCTCCAAATCTGGATTTTTGAGAAAATTCCTGCCACAGAATTTTTCAAGCAAGGAGTTTGCCCAAATTGAATAAAGAGAGCAGGCTGAACATAATCCTTCTGTCCACGTACAGTGTACACGTACTGGTACTTCAGATGATATGACACTTGGGCTCAGCTGGGAAAGCTGGGTCTTGAGCTGGGGCTCAGCAAATCTACCTACAGTAGTCTATGACCCGGCGAGCCTCTTGGGAGGAGACACCCCATAGCGAGGGCTACGGAAGGGGCCACATGTTCTGCCCCTGTGAACAGTGATTCAGTTCACTACATCCGCTTAAACTCCCGGCAAAGAGGGGGTTGGTCTGCAGCACCAGGCTTAATTGCAGTGGCTGAGGTGTAGTTTGTTCCCCTCTGCTAGCTCTGACACAGGGGTGCTCTCACTGAATAGCCAGAGGGAAAAGAAGTGGTAATATCCTACATGACTGCAGCTATTTTCTTACATGCACATTAGGTAGAGAGACCTGACAGAAGATATGCATCATCTAATGGTGAAGACACAAAGGTAATCTTAACAGAGCTTTCCAGGTGGTGCCATAGCATGAGTCCAGCTACAGGAAATCCGAGAGGCTAAGCAACTAGAGAGGCATACAGCTGTGAAGACTTGGAAGATGAAGGTTCACCATGTTGCTTTGGTTTCCAACCTTGAAAGCCTGGCCTTGAATTTTGCTGTAAACTGTGACATTAACTTTTAGTAAGCATAGGTTTTGTCTCCAGTGAGCCTGGCAAACTTTGGATGTGCTATTTTGGTAGATAGAGTGGATATGAAAAGTCATGCACAGGCAATGCCTCTCATGGCTCAACACTAGAAGAGAGGCCCAAGAAAGGAAGATAGGTATGAAATGTATTGGCAACGGGGGACAATAGTCTTAAATTCTACACATAGAACCAATTTCGGTAGATCCAGAGCCAGACTTCTCTCTCCAGTCTTCACAGCCTTCCCAGCTAAGCCAACATTTTGATGCTGCTTTTTCATCTGTGATCTTGGGGTTTTCATGTTTGACTAGTTTTTTTTCCTCCTGTAGTCTTGGGCTACTGCAAGTATTAATACGGTGAGGATGGAAGGACCAATGTTGAACAGCAACAATTGCTAAAGCTTGATGGCTAAAGAATCTCTCCTTTTATGTAGCACACATTTTTAAAATAGTTGATACAGTTGTAATAGATGATCTATGCACACATTACACTCACATTATCACGAGGAATAGGAGATCATTTGTACGCATTGTAAACAGACGTTTATAAGTCATGCTATAAACAAGACCTGAGATGCAAATCTTTAACAGCAACAATTGATTAAGTTTTCATGTGCCTAAACATGAATTAATAATTTATTAACTCTTTTGAAGGATTTGTTTAGCATAAAGAAACATCTCCAAATCAGTACCGATTTTTATTTTTAAATAAGGTAGTAGAATGTAAATTAAAAGGATTTGCCAGAAAGCTAAACAAAACCTCCAAGGATAATAACACCCAAATGTTCTTGCTTCTTCAAAGATTTTTTGGGGAAAAAAAAATAATCCAGATTTAATTTTAATATATTCTAGGTAAATGGTTTAAGTAACAATGACGCGGTTTTGAACTGAAGAATAGCCCCTGGAAAGAAGGAAAATGTTTTGAATTTTGTAAGAGCTGAGAAATGGTTAAGTAGAAATGTACTGAAACACAGCTGAATTGATGCTGTGCACAATGCAGCATGAAATAAGGGACAGAGTGGAAGGAAGCATGTTAACGAATTAAGAGTTTCCATTACAAGCTCGTATCAGCCCATATCAAGTATTTCTCTTCTTTCAGAAATTTTGCTTTCAATAATATTTGCACTGCTTGATATGGAAAAAAAACCCAAAACCTGTTCAAAAAATACTGACCTTAATACTCTCTCTCTCTTCATACATGTCTGATGCAACGCTGGGTATGATCAAGTTACATATGTGTAGTACAGCAAACAAATTACATAGAGAAATATCATCACTCCCAAGTACCAAACAGAGACATAATATCATGCATTAGTATTATTAAATGGAAATAAAGTTTTAATACTTCCTTTCCTAACACTACTGCAGTTTGCAGCTGTCACTTTCCCAACTTTGTTTCCTACTGACACATGTATGTCATGTATATCCATTACCCTCTGTTCTACCCATATTTAATACAGTTTCAGGGCTGTCTCCTGACAAAGACAAGCCAGGGCATCTCTCCACCATCTCATATTCTAAATGAAGGCTTCTCTAACTTAGTTTCTCCTGTGATAATATGCAAAGAGAAAGAAGAAAGAATACTCCCCGCATTGGGGTAGGCAGCATTAATTATGGGGTACAACACCTGCCGAGACAAAGTAAGCACATCCCAGAAAGAACGCACATAAGCTTCATAACCAGAATAAATGCAGCATGTCTAAAAGCTATTTGTAAATGGAGCAAAATCTGAATACAAAAGTACATCCATTCAGCGGCATGCAATATCGCTTTCAATTTAAGCATTGCATCCCTGTTGATGAAGTTTTCTAATTCAAGCTACTTGATTAAAATTCTCTGACTATTGTATACTTTAGGTTAACAGCTCAGCTGCTTGCAAGGTATCCTCCAATACAGGTTTGGATAGATTTATCCCATATTGCATTACAGATGTTGTAGCCAGACACTATCAATAGCTCTCATTTTGAGCTTGTGCGTCAGTCTAGTGCTTATTAAAAGGTGAGACTGTTCGGGAAGTTTTTCTTCCGTAACAACAAAACAGTACACTTTCAACTTCTCTAAATAGGCTTATTTGCCCAGTTAAGCTGCTTGGCTTTATTGCTTCAGAAAATGTAATATTCTCCAGTGTCTCTATCTGAGAAGCCACATACCTCACCTTCTCCCACACATACTGAAGCTACCATACAGACCGACCCAAAAATAACAGAGAAGTAAGTCAAACTGAAGAGACCTCACACCACAGCCTTAGGTGTTTCTCATATCAGAAAGGCGATCTATTCACATGCAATTATTCATGTGACATACACTTCCCTGCAATACCAAATCCTAATGGCTACATAAAGGTACAGGTAAAGGACAGTCATACAGGCATATCAGAAGCACCATACTCAGATTTTACTGTAAGGGTAGATGGATGAGAGGAAAACCTGTGTAAGTGGATTCCTTCCCTCTGTGTTGCATCTATACACAATTCTCGCTTCCCTCTCAAACCAGCATAAGCCATAGAAATTAGAGCAACCCTGAAGACAGATACATTTCTAGCATGCAGCCTTACGTAGAGAACACAAAGTAATCCTGCATCACCACATCAGGCTCTCATCCAGTTTAGTTTACCATATATTTCTGTAACTAGGTACATTACCACTTACTGAAAGAGTCAAATCAGAGGGGCATTTTTCCCAATGGTGACATAAACGTCACAAAGGTTTACGTGGTTTAAGTTGCAACAACTGCTCTAACATCCCTTTCAACACCATGAAGACAAAATGCTTTGAACCAAGAGCCTGAGATCTGATCTGGAGATAGTGCCACCCAGCCCTTGTAAACCATATCAGACAGGCTCAAAATAAGCCTGACTAAACTTTTGTCTAGTGTAGCTGGAGCTCAGGGTCAGCTACTGCAAACCCCTCTAGCCAGCGACATGCTGTTTGTGATCTGCTTCTTGGCTGCTTGGTAAACATTACTGTGCCATAAAAACACATAGGACATGGAAGAAGCTTTTGTTCTATGCTTGTAAGATTTAATTTATTTTTTAAAAGACAGAGAGAGAGCGTGAGAGAGACAGTGTGATCCCTTGTAGCATCAGCTGAGCATTATGAATCCACATCCGCTGTCATTTTTGAGAATATCTAATTAAAATCAAGAAGTCTATAATAGCAGCCATTACTTCAACATGGAAATTAGGGGTATTGTTAATTCTTTTCAACATGTATCAGCTCCCTTCTAATTGGATCTATATTCATTACTGAAACTGAAATTAAAGAACAGCTATGAAAGGCTTTTGATGTCAGCTGTATATATCATGCCTTGAATTAAGTTACAAAAATGGTTAATGCATTATATGAATCTTTAAGTACCTACTTTATTCCATTTAGTTGCACATGTCCCGAGTCCCAGAGTGTTCACTGAGGTACTGCACTAATGCAGCAAACTTTTAGGATGGGTAAAGGAGCTCTTTCCATTTGAATTGCTGAAAAATGCATAGATTATGGCACCAAACCTCCCCAAAATCTGTAGGTTTAGAATTGATTTGTCTGCCAGGTGCAGGAGCTGCTCAGTAAACAGGGTGCAAGACAGGAAAAAAAAACAGACCCTTTGAGTTATTGCCCAGAATTACCACAAGAATACAAAGTAAAAGCTGAACCCTGCAAACTTTTTTTTTTTTTTTTTTTTTTTACAAGTTTTTTTTTCTAAATAAGCTTGGGAAGAAAAAAGAAAGAAAGAAGAAATGAAAGGTCTGTGTTCACTTTCAGATGTTTATTGGAACTTCCCCTTCCCCTCACCCCAGCTTAATTTTCCTTTTTTGTAGCGGATCAAAAGGAAGAAGAAATAGAGGGTCTTGTACCAGCCTCTCAGACAGTTAAAATCTCCTTTCTCTCACTTTTTGTCATAGAGCAGTAGCATATGACTATTCTTATGCCTTCAAAACCTAAACCCCATAGCATCCTTCCAGCTTGCCAAGTGGGGCACAAAACCAGGTGGGAGGATGGCCAAGAAGTTTCCCTCACCTCAACTACTCCAGACTGGAGAGGCAGAGGAGGGAAGAGAAGGTTGCCCTGATACTTAGGTTTGCTCCCTTTTGAATGCAATCCCATTTCACAGACATCAACAACCAATATGCCAACTCAGCGGACAAAAAAAGACAAGCTCTTCTTGCCTCATGAAATTGGATAACTTAAGGAAAGGGAAGAGAAAGCAGCAGCTGTTACACAATGCAAGTTTGTGGCACTCTAAGCTACAACGGAGCAATTTCAGCAAGAGCTGACAGGAAAACGTCTGGTGCAGTTCAGAAACCTGCCTCTGGCCCTCCAGCCTGCCCAGTGTCATAAACCAGTACTTCCAGGCAGAGAGAGAACAGAGACCTCTTACTTGAATACGCCTTCTTTAGATCAGGGGTCTTTATCTAGTGCATACAGACCCCTGAGAGGGGCTCTTAAGGGCTTTAATAAGGGTATCAAAGCATGCTGATACATGTTACACTTTAATTTCTGCATGTGGAATTACTAGGGAAGGCTACCCCTCTGGTAAGGACTTTTAAGGTCCACAATCAAAAACCATCTGTTTTGGCCAGGTGCTTTCTCAGAGAAGCCTGAGGCAGATCAGCCTTCACTAGACTTTAAAACAACTTTAAAGTAGTAACATACTTCTTACGAAGGTTCTAAAAATCCCTATTCCCCCAGTGAATCTAATCTGATCCCCTAGCAAAATATGAGTATACTTTCCATCTTGAGAACCTTTTCCTTCTGGAAAGCCAAGTTCCTTTTTCTGTGGGAATATCCTGCCTGAATCTCCCTGCAGCCAGCTGAAAATGATCAGCAGCGGCAATTGTTGGAGTCTCTGTATTTACCTCCTCTTGTCCTTATCTTGCCTGCTGCAGATTTACCCTTTCTGACTTCTTGAAGCAGCACACCTGACATTTGCTCAGCCTTTCAGAAAAGAGATGGACAAGCCATCCAAATTTTATTTCAGCAGAACAAAACCTTGAAGTAATTAATGTAAAGAGTAAAAGATACCTGGCTGAAGATACAATATATTCCATTTACGCCAATTATCCTGGTTATAGTTCAGCAGTTTGCAGTGATAAAAAGCCATTAATGAGCTTTATCACTGATAGCATTACTTTCTAATCTTAATGCTTTTAGGATTATTAGCTTTAAAGTCACTTGCATGAAGATAAGTTAATTTATACTAAAATTAAATTGAAAAGTAATGCTTAGATGCAGCAGTATCTACACAATAAAGGAGCACTACAAACATTTACTTGAATAAACCCCACTAATACACTTGTTGTTATTCACAACCCCTGAAAATTTGTTCCCGAAAACATTTTTTAAAATAAATCAGTGATACATATTGAATAGATGAAGAGAAAAAGAAAAAAAAAAAAGTCTTTAATCACATCCTCTAATTTTCCATTGACTTCAAAGTTTGTATGAACTGCTTGCTTTCTTCAGCATGTTAAATACTTTTCTTTGCCTAGTCACTGTGCTTCTCAGAGTGGTTGTTAGAAACTCCTCTTCCTGACACAGCAGCCCCTCCTTGGGTCAGAGACACCCATGGGGAAAAAAAAACCCTACCTTTTTTTCCTCCAAGAACCTCATGACAGAAATAATTCTAATAAGAAGACTTGACAAGAGAGGTAAAAAGCAAGTAGCTGCTGGAGGAACTAGATTTAAATCAGATTTTTTTTTTTTTTTCTCCTGCTAGTTGGGAATTTTTATTAAATGAGAAATTTCACCACTCAGAGCAAGAGGTATTTCTCTAGAGTATTGCTGATGAACTTGAGGGATATCATAGAATCGTTTTTGTTAGAAGAGACCTTTAAGAGTTCAACCATTACCCTAACACTGCCAAGTCCACCACAGAACCATGTCCCTCACCACCTCATCTACATGTTGCTGAAATACCCCCAGGGATGGTGACTCAACCACTTCCCTGGGCAGTCGGTTCCAATGCTTGACAAATCTTGCAGGGAAGAAATGTTTCCTAATATCCAGTGGAAACCTCCCCTGGTGCAATTTGAGGCTATTTCCTCCTGTCCTACTGCCTGTTCCTTGGGAGAAGAGACTGACACCCACCTCACTAGAACCTCCTTTCAGGTGGTTGTAGAGAGCAACAAGGTCTCCTCTGAGCCTTCTCTTCTCCAGGCCAAACAACTCCAGGTCCCTCAGCCGCTCCTCATAGGAGTTGCTCTCCAGACCCTTTACCAGCTTCACTGCCCTTCTCTGGACACGCTCCAGCGCCTCAGTGTCTGTCTGTTAGTGAGGGGCCCAAAACTGAACACGGCACTTGAGGTGCAGCCTCACCAGTGCCAAGTACAGGGAGACAGACACTTCCCTACTCCTGTGGCCACACTATTCCTGATACAAGCCAGGAAGCTCTTGGCCTTCTTGGCCACCTGGGCACACTGCTGGCTTCCTCCCTATGCTACCCTTATTAGCAGCAGTACCTCAGTAGTAAAGGCTATATCCAAGAAAGGCATGTAGACTTGCCCACCAATCCAACGGTAAGTAACTTTAGACCTCTGAAATGAAATTCAGAACATAGTGATAAACCTCCATAGTGGGGTCCATGTGTCTAGATTTAAGCATGTACCATCATTTTAGACATACCTAGGCTTGTGGGGCACACGTACACAGTGGATGTAATAGGTAACCTATGCCAGTCAAGATACTTTAAGTAATGCTGTTACTTTAGATACCTTAAGATAGTCCACAAGTCCACTGGTATTTACATACCTGTTTTTCCTGCCCCCAATTTACTTGTTCAATACATAGAGCAAATTAGATACCTAAGAGTAAGATTCAAAAAAACATATCAACTGCACAGAGAGATATTAAATATTACTCCAAAAAGAAAGCTTCAGTACAAGGCAGAACACAAACATCACAACTAGTTAAATCAGTCTTTAACTTCTATATTTGTGTATTAATAAACTGCAGTATAGCATCTTTGCCTAGGATTTACCTGGCTGCCAGACTCATAGAGTAGGTGCTCACATTCCTGGAGAGTTTCCTGCCTATAAGTGAAGAAGAGATGCACAATGTCCTCCTGCAATATGGTTAGAGCTACAGGGCTCCTCCTCTCTCCTAAAGGATCAGCTGTGCACACCTAGCTCCAGCTGTCCTGTGGGACCAGCTTTAACTTGTTATGCACTCAGGGGCTGCCTCCCACATCAAGTGCCCTATGATCTTACAGCCTGGCTGGACATCGCAAATCAGTGCTTGGTTACAGCCATGGCCTGGGAACTTTCACATTTGTGCAGGTTTTGGCTGGGATAGAGTTAATTTTCTTCACAGCAGCTGGTCTGGGGCCATGTTTTGGATCTGTGCTGGAAGCAGTGCTGATAACACAGGGATGTTTTCGTTACTGCTGAGCAGGGCTCACACAGAGCCAAGGCATTGGCTGCACTGCTGCAGCACTGCTCCCTCCCACAACTGAAAAGGGTTGCTGGTGACAAAGGCTGTAGCTGAACTGCACAGTCTGGAAAACCCCATCCCTTCTCAACCCTGCACTACCCATATGTGTACATAAGGAAGCAATAAGAATATACTAAAGCAAAAAATTTATACTATAGCAAAAACTATGTGGATCAAGTTCAGAATATTTCCCTAATCCTGATTAAGGCCTTAACTCCTCCTGGTTTCCTTTCAGTTTTACATCCCTAAGGTCATAGTATTCTGCCAGTGGAAAGCAGAAAGGAATTGACCCTGTAGCTCTCACTATGGGAGTGAGTTGTTGATCAAGATGTACGAGCAGCAAAGATACCCATTTTCCCCTTAGCCCAGTTACCACCCCCCCCCCCCAGCCAGTAGGCTGGTGGGGCACAAGGAGTTGGGGGGGGACATGGCTGGGACAGCTGACCCCAACTGACCAAAGGGATATTCCATACCATGTGATGTCATGCTCAGCATGACATGCTGGGGTAAGAAGAAGGAAGGGGGGAATCTTTGGAATGATGGTGGGTTCCCCCCCAGGTAACCACTATGCATGATGGAGCCCTGCTTTCCTGGAGATGGCTGAACACCTGCCTGCCAATGGGAATGGGAAGCGGTGAATGAATTCCTTGTGCTTTGCTTGAGTGGATGGCTTTTGCTTTTCCTATGAGCTGTCTTTATATCCACCCACAGGTTTTCTCCCTTTTACTCTTCTGATTCTCTCCCCTATTCCACTGGAGAGGGAGAGGGAGGGGAGCGAGCGACTGTGCGATGCTTAGCTGCTGGCTGGGGTTAAACCACAACATTAAACATGAGGGGCTTGGAGAGTTCATACACATCCAGGGTTATGTAGGGCCATTTCTGTGGAACTGGCTGTGAAAATGTCTTGCTAAACTAACGAGTAAAATGATTCAGGCCAGAAAGATCTGCTTGAAAACTTCTCTGCCTCAAGAAAAGTGAGGACTTGTAAATCAAGTACACAAAGTAGGCTGACCTATGCCAAATCCTAACTGGGCTGGCTGGCCCAGTTTCTCACTTGCACAGCTGGAAGCACAGGTGCTGTGGATGGTGAAAGGGAATGGGCTGAGCAGCCATGTGGTTCCTATTCATGCACTCCAGCAGGAAACACTAACCAGAAAGGTCTGTCTTAGCTGCTCGTTCCATCGCAGTAAATACATTCCTCGCTCACAAATATGTACTTAATTGATGATGTCGCAGAAGGTTTCACTGGCTACATCAGAAGAGCCCTGCTGGCTCCCGCCACCACTGTGCAAGCGCAGCACCCTGCTAGGTACAGTGTAACAGCGTCTAGATAACAGCGAAGGATTATAAATTCTGCCCAGAAGAATCACTATCAATCTTTTGCTGAAAATTATGTTTAATAACTTGCAGAGAAAAGCAGATTTGCATTTTGGAAGAATTTTCCTAAGCAAATGTCTTGAGGCTTTTTGCTTATTAATATTCTATACTGAAAGCAAATCAAGTATTAATAAGTAACTGGGCTAAGGGGAAAATGGGTATCTTTGCTGCTCGTACATCTTGATCAACAACTCACTCCCATAGTGAGAGCTACAGGGTCAATTCCTTTCTGCTTTCTACTGGCAGAATACTATGACCTTAGGGATGTAAAACTGAAAGGAAACCAGGAGGAGTTAAGGCCTTAATCAGGATTAGGGAAATATTCTGAACTTGATCCACATAGTTTTTGCTATAGTATAAATTTTTTGCTTTAGTATATTCTTATTGCTTCCTTATGTACACATATGGGTAGTGCAGGGCTGAGAAGGGATGGGGTTTTCCAGACTGTGCAGTTCAGCTACAGCCTTTGTCACCAGCAACCCTTTTCGGTTGTGGGAGGGAGCAGTGCTGCAGCAGTGCTGAGCACTTCTGATATTTCCACCTGCCCAGGTGAGGGCTGGGGCATGGAGGTAAGAAGAGATGGGATAATTTACCCCTCTGTCAGGAAATAAAGGATTTCAGTTTCGAGGAATGTCAGATAGAAGGTCTGATAAATTTGGCTCTTAAAGACAATAGAGGGAAGGAAAGAAAAGCTCCTTTAAAACTTTGCAGCTATATGTGGGATGCTGCTAGATGCAAGGGAGCTGCCAGCTTTCTTAGTGTACATTACAAGTACGTAATTAAAAGCCCTTCAAAACCACCACTTATGTAAAAAAATAAAAACAAAACCCCACAACACACAAAATAATGAAAACCAAAACCCCAACTACAGAAATAAAAATAGTTGTTATTCTTTATTGTACTTCATAATTATGGGTAATGATTTGTTTTTCATATTTATGAGATTAAAATACTCCATCAAGCTGTTCAGATTTGCTTTTCTCTTTCTCAGGCCATAGAATATATGGCTTGATCACAATCTTTGCACAAAATATACAGGAAATATTGAAAATTATTTCTTTTCACCAATTTCTTGTCATAATTAAATAGAGTGAAGCTCAAAAATAATTTTGGACAAGAAAATTACCAGTAATTAAATCGGTACTGTTAGTTTCCTCCCTCCTCTTTTTTTGAAAGCCTGTTTTTTAAGGAACAAAAACTTCAACAGCCTCTGTCTGCTCATCAGTCCACTTTCTTCTCCCGAACCTTTGAACCTCTTAGCTTACTTGAAGCAAATTTGACAGAGCAGCAGAAATCTTAACAGATAATTATGTTCCTCAATGTTTCATACAAATTGATGGCTGGCTGGATTGAGAAGAGAGCCAAATGAGTTCTTCCCAGGAGGAAAAGAGCTGCAGCATGAAGTTAACCATCATCTGTTGTGCTTGACCTGCCAACACCCACCCAGCAGTTTGCCTACTCAGTGACTCAGCAGCATGTGCTCAGCTCTGTCCCCCACACCATAGAATCATTTGGTTGGAAGAGACCAACCATACCTGCCCACTACTAAACCATATCTCTAAGTACCTTGTCCAACCACCTTTTAAACACCTCCAGGGATGGTGACTCGACCACATCCCTGGGCAGCCTGTTCCAGTGCCTGACAACCCTTTCTGTGAAGAATTTTTTTCCTAATATCTAATCAAAACTTCCCCCCGGTGCAACTTAAGGCCATTTCCTTTTGCCCTATCACTTGTTACCTGAGAGAAGAGACCAACACCCACCTCACTACAACCTCCTTTCAGATAATTGTAGAGAGCGATAAGGTCTCCCCTCAGCCTCCTCTTCTCCAGACTAAACAACCCCAGTTCCCTCAGCCGCTCCTCATGAGTCTTATACTCCAGACCCCTCACCAGCTTTGTTGCCCATCTCTGCACCTGCTCCAGCACCTCTATGTCCTTCTTCTAGTGAAGGGCCCAAAACTGAACACAGTATTTGAGGTGTGGCCTCACCAGTGCCGAGTACAGGGGAAGGATGACCTCCCTGGTCCTGCTGGTCACACTGTTTCTGATACAAGCCAGGATGCTGTTGACCTTCTTGGCCACCTGGGCACACTGCTGGCTGTTGACTAACACCCCCAGGTCCTTTTCTGCTGAGCAGTTTTCCAGCCACTCCTCCCCACGCCTGTAGTGCTGCCTGGGGTTGTTGTGACCCAAGTGCAGGACCCAACACTTGGCCTTGTTGAACTTCGTACCATTGTCTGCAGCCCAATGAACCAGCCTGTCCAGGTCCCTCTGCAGAGCCTTCCTGCCTTCAAGATCATCACTTCCGCCCAGCTTTGCATCATCTGCAAACTTACGGAGAGTGAACTCAATCCCCTTGTCCAGGTTGTTGATAAAGATGTTCAATAGAACTGCCCCAACACTGACCCTGGGGAACACCACTTGTGACTGGCCTCCAACTGAATTTAACTCCATTTACAACTCTCTGGTCCCAGCGATCCAGCCAGTTTTTTACCCAAAAAAGAGTATGTCTGTCCAGGTCATGGGCAGCCAGTTTCTCCATGAGAATGCTGCGGGAAACGGTGTCAAAGGCTTTACTAATGCCCAGGTAGACTACATACACCGTCTTTTCCCCATCCATTAAGTGTGTCACCTTGTCATAGGAGATCAGGTTAGTCAAGTAGGACCTGCAGCTTCTTGCTCACTGGGTGGTCAGGAACTAAGAGGGAGCGGAGCCATGAGAAGCCTGTGAGGAGCTCTCGCAGTGGGTAGGAGAACAGGGGTTAGTATACAAAAGCACAGAATAGTTGGCATCTTCAGTTTCACTCCTCATGAACCAGCTTGACTTTGTTGTTTGGAAGATTTTTTCCTCTGCTGTAAAAAGAAATTTCTCTCCTATCTGAGGGCTCTCATTCCTCCCTAAATCAGTACTGCCCACTGTAGAACTGGTGTACATCTTTGCCATTCAGTGGGACAAAATAAAGGTTGCTTTTGTCTGTTGCCCAGTAGACCACATTGCTTACACCAATCCTACCATCAGGACCAAAAGTGTTCAAAACAATAGCAGTGTGGGACTACAGATATGATTTTAGTGGAGAGCACCCAACAACAGAAGTTAGTGCTCATTTGCCTGATAGCCTAAACTGACTGTGGGTTCTCAAGCATGCTTTAACA
>KL283548.1:602-11010 GCA_000699545.1 Podiceps cristatus
GCAACTTAAAAAGAAATATATATATATTTTTGGTGGAAGCTTTATTCAGCTTATATTAAATACACTTTCAGAAACTATTCCCTAGCTAAAACTTCTAGTTTCCAGTCTGCAGGTGCACAATCCCACAATGAGAACTTAACAGCAAGTACGAGCTTCTGTCCTGTCTGTCGGTGGCAGACCGGTCAGTAGGTTCTGGTAACAAGGCTGATCTCTTACAGCTGGGTGACCTCCCTGTGAAGAGGTATCCGTGACAGCAGCCCAAGTTATTATGGACTACGCTGCAAAAAAGGAAAAGATCCTGACTTTCTTTTGAGACATGGAAGCCTAGACTCCCTTTTATAGAACATTTCCAAATAAGCTGTTCTTTCAACATTATTTTTTTTTCTGCTGCTTGGGTGGTCATAAAAAAGCCCTTTTCTTTCCCCCATTACGTATTTTGCTACAGGTCGAAAACGTCAGGTTGCAATATCCTGCTAATTTTCTCTTGCTCTCCCCCTTTCCCCCCTTGCTCTCCCCACCCCGCTTGCCCCGTCACAGGAGCCCAAGCACTTCGACACCTTCCAGGAATGGCCCGATGGCTACGTGCGGTTCATCTACTCCAGCGAGGAGAAGAACGCGCAGAGACACCTCAGCGGCTGGGCCATGCGTAACACCAACAACCACAACTGCCAGATCCTGAAGAAGTCCTGCCTGGGGGTGGTGGTGTGTGCCAGGAGCTGCGCCCTGCCCGGCGGAGCCAGGCTGCAGCTTCGCCCCGCCATATGCGACAAGGCTCGGCAGAAGCAGCAGAGTGAGAGGCCCGCAGAGACAGACCGGGGAGGGGGTGGGGGGCAAGGGACCCCGTTTCTTTCACCTGACCTCGATTTCTAAACTGGGAGCGCCCATTGCACAGAGGTTTTTTTTTGTCGACGTACGTCTGACTGTAAATACTTCGGGGGAAATGGATCTGCAGTCCTTTCGCTCGTTAGCCTTTCTCTCAAGTTTACCACGCTAGTCTATACCATTCGGTTATGCTTGGTAGCCTATGTTGCATTTCATCGAACACTGTATTTTAATCTGAATTTCAGTGAAGGCTGCTCTTGAGCTCTGTTTACTCTCAGATGACACCCTCGCCTTTAACCACCAGCGTTTTCAGTAGTTTCTTTCTCTCTATTTGCAGAGAAAGCCTGCCCGAACTGTAACTCGGCCCTCGAGCTGATTCCTTGCCGAGGACACAGTGGCTATCCAGTCACTAACTTCTGGAGGCTTGATGGCAAAGCAATATTTTTCCAGGTAAAAAAACCACATACACATGAACACACACACACATAAAAATTATATACATATAATTATATATGAACATAGAGATTTCTTCCCCCTCCCCTTTTTCCTTCTTTGTGTAGCACTGAGCATGGTGAAGTTATGGTCCATGACTCGATTCCTCCGTAGTACAAACATGTCAAGAACACATAAAACAATACCACTGAGATGCCATTTTAAGAGCAGTACTTGAGGGTTAACTATATTCAATTTTAACTATAACATCATTATAGGTGTCTAAAATTCTCCTGATTAGAATACACAAGTATGAATAAAAAGGTTGTCCTGCACACTGGCCCATCTGACAACTGAATCTCACCAAGGACCTAATATTTATTTTCTATTAAATAAATAGGGAAAGGAAAGCCCTACTTAAATTGCACAAGTTCGAATGTGAAAATTCCACTTTGTGTGAAAATAACCTTTTTTTTTGTCTGTGAAAATCCTTTTAAAATGATTTTAAAACTTGCCAGAAAAAGATTATGACATTTAGAAAGCTAAGATTTGAAATTTCATCTGGATTTGTTCTTCTTTAGCAACGTTTAGACAAAAAAAAAATCACAAAATTCTGTTCTATGAGATTACGTTCTCTGCCAGATGATCTTTATTTTCCCCTGACCCAAACTGCAGTGAATTCTCTTCTCCAGTTAGAATGGAAGCAAACTGGTTGCATTCCCAAATTCTCACATGGGTTTTGGTGGGTATTTTTTATTCAGATATTCTGTTACAGATGTGCAATACCTAAAGATTTTTACCATCAAAATAGCTGATAAATCTTCACTTAATTAATTATTAATTGAGAAAGGACAGCATTCAAAAAGCAATTTCAGGTATCCTACTTTTTATTGAGGACTATATGCAGACTCATTTAGGGAGATGTAATTGGTAAGGACAAGTAGAATATTTTATCATATGTCAATGTAGTTTTGGATATGCAAATCTGTGCATCCACAGATGTTTCAAGCCTCTTCAGATGGCTCTCCACTCAATAAATTGTTTATTGGTTTCAGAGTAGAGAATATTTGTGATCTGGTGGTGTGAAACCTCTTTAAAACCTATTTATTCTGTTTTAGCGGTGGATGTTAAAAAGCAGAACTGAGATCCTGGACTGCAGAAAATAAACCAAACCAAATTTATAATCCTTTTTTTTTTTTTTTTTTTTTTTCCTTGATTCTGATTAGCTACTCCTGAATGTCACATAGGTAATGCCTTTGCTCCTTTGTCATTCAGCCTTGCTGCTCTGCAGTCTTTGCTGACTTCTTCCTTACTTTTTACTTCTATCTACCTGCAAATCATGATTTATTTTTATATTTTTTTTTTAAATTTAATCCCTCCTTTTTATTTAGTTTCTCCTACCTGTTCTCCTGTGCCAAATCACACACCATGCTGTGGTTACGTCTCATTCTACTTATAGCTTTTTCTCTTCTTTTACCCCCTTCCAGTTCACATCTAATTCTTTGTTAATCCTAATTTAGGCTAAAGGAGTCCATGACCACCCCAGGCCAGAGAGTAAACTGGAGGCAGAGGCAAGACGAAGTGCTATCAAGAAGCAAATGTCCTCTTCTCACCATTCCCAGAAAAAGAGACCTCTAAACTCAGAGGTAAGTCAAAGTCATTAGTCATTTAAGCCGTTGTCATAAGTGAAGGTCTTCAGGCAATTAAAAATGTGTCATAAGCATGTACTGGGGATCCCAGGGCAAAACAAAGCTTTACATCCTGCCACATCTGTTCATTTGGGGCTGAAATAAGCAGTAGCACAACTGTTGAGACATATACATGTGTGTGGGCTGTATCCGTTCCTGAATCTCAAATATCTACCTGTCCTTTGCAGGCAGGGAGGTACCATGACAGTGGCATCTGTGTCAATAACCTACAGAATCTGCCCTGCATGGATGGCCCAGAAAGAGTTGGTATCATCGCAGACAACAATTTTTCGATTCCAGCTCAGTCTTACCCTTCACTGCAAAACACTGACCTCTACAAAGCATCTTACGACTCAGCCAGTTTCCAAGAGGACCAGCTATCGGCGTACTCAAAGTGTCCCAATCCAAGGATCTACGTGCCCAGGCCATGCAGCTATGAGTTTGGAGTTCCTACCTTTATAAGCACCAGCCCTTACCCAGCATTTTACAAAGATCTGACAAGTCCTGCCATTGAGGCCGATCCCCTCGGTTTGAGCGGGTCTCACTACAACGCCGTGACTGGCCATGAGAAGAGCTTTGATAACCCCGGCAGACATTACGGACTGAAACCAGCTTGGGGGAAAACTGGCAGCGGAGACCGGAATGACTATGGACAGATGCAAACAAGCGCTAACCACCCTTACTATGGTGGGGACTACCCCTGCAGGTATGGTCCCAGCCCCTCTCCCATAGCCCCGCCGTTGCAAACGGTCATCACAACCACCACCAAAGTGTCCTACCAGGCCTACAAGCCGTCCGCACTGAAATACAGTGACAACCTCTGTGACATGAAAAATCTTCAGAGCTATACCCACATGGCAGAAAACGTCTCAGGCACTATCTATTCAGGGATGAAGATTCAGGAAGATTTTGGGATGATAAAATCAGCATTGCTCTACCAGCAAGACCCGGCTCCCACAAAGTCCGAGCCAGCCGAGAGCATGGAGACATATCGGTATGGGCCACCGCTGGGGAACAGCTATGCTGAGCACGAAGGACAGCCCTTAAGGTTTGAGAGTGCTGAATATTGACTAAATGTTGCCTAAATGGCAAAGACATGCAAATGGAAAAATACATTCTCATGCTGACTGTGTGCATGCCCAGGCCAGTCGCTTGGGATTTGAGGAGAGGTGAGGAAGCAGTATGTCACACCAGCTTTTCCCCCAAAAGTGCCTTTCTGGAGCTGTCCTGAGTGAAGCGTATTTCGCACAAAATTTCAAACCAGCCCCACCTAATCTCCAAAATGCCACAAGGAGCCGACCCCAAACATGCCTGGGCAAAGTTAGCGTGGAGGCACGGCACCTCTGGAAGTCGACAGCCTCCTCTGACAGGGTATACAATCCGCTTGTAGCCACAGCTCCTGCCAGACGTCTACAGCTTTGAGAGAAAATGCTCCATCTGTAAAAATGAAAATGCTTACCAGATAATGGGGGAAAAAAAAAAAAAAAGGAAAGTGGCTATAGATTATAGTCAACTGAAAAAAAAAAAAAAAGACAGAAAATGAAAGAAATTAATGAAAGCAAGACAAGTTGCTGAATAATTCACCCGAGCAGTCCGTATGGTGAATGGAAAGACCAGCTAGGTGTCTCTGAAATAAGAAATGAAAAACCTACAGGCTAAATTCATGTTGGTTTCTGATCCCCTGCATCAAGAGTGCAGACTGTCCTCTGCAAAAGGGAAAGACCGGGCATAGCCCCACCAGCACCGGGAACCGGTAACGCTCGACCCTGCAACGCTCGACCTGGAGGTTGGCTCAGAGGACCCCCACTAAGCACACCCAGCATTGCTTGGGGGTCAAGGTTGCATATATGGTCCCGAAAACCATTTGCAGTCAAACCCCTTTTTGTCTGAAGCGGTCTGGTGAGCTGGTCAGACCAATACTGCACAGGTATTTCTGCAGAAACTTGCTTTACCCACAAATACAACTCCATCCTCTCTAAAAAATGCAACATCCTAGCTGCTTTGCAGGTCAGCATTGAATGCTCCTTCCCTGGTTCCCTTTCTGCAATGCATCTCCATTACATCCTTCTCCTTCCTCCAAGGGGCTTCTCCTAGCTATTTTTCTCTCCGTAATCATGACTCCCCATGACAGCACTGTTCTGGAAATGAAGTAACCAGCAAACTGAGAGGTCAGAAAACAAAATTTCCAGACACCGAGATAAACAAAGAAAACACACAGACTTGCATCCTCAAATTCTCAGCTAATTGAACTAATTCTCCATTAGGTGGGGAAGAAGTAACAGAGGAGTGCTGCTGGTTTAAAATTTAAGTATTTTGAAAGCTGCCTACTCCTGGGGAACGGAACCTGTACCCAAACCCATGGCATTGGTCAGAGTTACAAAATTTATTCTTATCATTATTAAGTTACCAAATATCTATAACTTTTTGGACACTCAAATGTTTTTGGGAAAAAAAAATCTGGTTTATGTCTATTTTTGCTACATTTAAGTAAAAGCTTGCTACTGTACCTTTTCAATAAACATGAAATCACGGTTAAAACCAAAGCACCATGTAAACTAATGTGAGCAGCTGGCTAGCTGGCTTCAACATGCAGAACCTTGTAACGCTGTCATCAAACTGGCAAACAAATCTTACTTGCAAAGCATGGTGTACAAATACTTAAGTTTTAAAAATCATTATTTCTGGTATAGTTTATTTTCTTTTCATATTTTTATGAAAACAACCCGTGCAGTCTGATATGCAAAATGGAGCTTCACAGGAATTTAGATAATAGCATCCTGTTTCAGCAGTGGGTTTTTCAGCATTTTAAAAATTCAAGCCAGGTGAAGCTGGAATTTACAAAAAGACTAAATGAATTAATTTGTAGCATGCTTACCTTGTCTTTTAGGGTATTTGCTGTATATTTCACTTGGCTTTTGTTAAATGCTTATGGCAATTCTTCTTCCAGATGTGTTAAATTACTAAGAAGAATCAATTCAGGTGAGCAACACCAGTTTGATAAGTAGCCCATATACTAACTTTAAAAGAAAAAATATATATTTATAATCCTCAGGCTACCACCCAGAAAGGCTGATGCAAAGTTTTAGAGTTTAGGAATATATAACGCTATGCCCATTTACAGAACTGAGATCTCATCTGTACTCCAAATCATATTGTGACATTTGGTGTGTAGAATAAAAAAAAAATAAGATTTACAGCCTTTTAAGTTTAAAAGAAACATATTGGAGGGGAATAAGGCCAAACAAAATGACTAAAAAAAAATCTGGAAAGATTCACAGCATATGCAAAAGTCAAAGAAAATTTGAAAGCTGTAAGTTGCTCCATTTTATATTGACTTTAGAGGACAACCACAACACAAGCTTCAAGTGTATTAAAACGTTTAGAGAAGCTGGGGAGGTGGAGGCGGGGGGGTAGGGGAGTTGTGCTGTTAATATTACTGGTATTGTAGCTGTATGCTTAAATCATTATGCTACGCTCTTGAACACAGCCTTTTAAGCAGAATTTTGTACATCGGTTAAGAAAATGCAGCCAATTGTGTTAAGATGCCGCTTTTTGAGTGTTTAACATGACAGCTGTTTAAGCACAGTAAAAAGCTACATTAGTGATGACCTCACTGCATCATCTGTAGCACTAGAACAAATAAAACCACTCTAAAGGTTATTGCAGTCTTTCTTCACTTTGCTCCCTTTCACGCACAAGTGTCTGGGACAAGATATCTGTATGTTACCTTTTTCAGATAAAAGACCAGATGGATAAAGTCTAGTGCTATACATAGTTTTCTCTCCAAAATATATAAATGTAAAGGCAACGTGAGCTTCTGTAACAAAAAAGCTGAAATTGAAAGCCTCCTTGTTGGTTTATAGAGCTGCAGGATTGACTTTAAAAGCGTGTTTCTCAAGCAAAGCAGCACCCTGAAGAAAGATGTGCTCCCTTCGGTCCCTGAGTATCTTCCCTTCCATTAATTGTCCCCTTCAAGCGCAGTTTCTGGTCCCACCTCAAGCACATGAGAGGAGCCCCTCGCCAGCCCGCATCCTGTACTGCAGCAGACGTCTTCATCTAGCAAATTCCAGTTGTTACGGCAAAGCCACAGAGGGAAGGGGGGGAAAAAGGCGCTTTCAAACCTCAGCCACCTGTGGCTCTGGCTTCATATGGACTTACAAGGGCCCTACTGAGGTAAAGTACCATCTGTCCCCATGCTGAGGCTGCCCTTTGTACCCAAACAGCGGCCTCTTAATGGCAAGGTTTAAAAGCCCAAGTGTTGAATGGATGTCTCACAGAGGCGAGAGGATGCGCGACAATGTTTTTCAACCACGTACCCACCGAACGCAGCCCTATGTCACACAGCTGACGGGTGCGACTACACGTAGGCATCATTTCGTGGTCCCATCTCCTCCAGCTGGGAGGACAGGGCCTGGCACACCGTCCCATTCCACGGCCACGTGTGTCCACCCAGTCCTGCCAAAGACCTCTGGCGAGAGTCTGAGCAATTCGCTTAGCCCTTGCTCCTCTTCTGAAAGCAGGTTACCTCTGGGCTTTACAAATACATTAAATGCTACAATCAGGATATGCAGAAACTTGGCTGTTTTAGGCTTACTGAGCTTGACGTAGTTGATGTCCTCATTTTGGGGGACAAACTATCACCTTTAAGACAGAGGCACGCTTTCCTCCAAGCTCTACAGGTGGACACTGACAATGCAACGGAACAGGATGGCATTTCTGAGACTCTCTTGGTTTTTCCTGTGGGTTTTCTGTTGTTTGGGTTTTGGTATTGGGTTTTTTTCTGGATTTCTAGGGGGTTTTCTTTCTGTCTTTTGGGGGGAAGTTATTTAATACAACTGAGCTACTCCCATTCACAAAAGTAGATCATGTTTCCTGAAAGACACAATTTAGCAGGATGAAAAATGCAGTTCTAGAGATACATTTAGGAAAGTTCATGTCATTCCTACCCGCAGCAGCAGCAGTCACATACAGATAAAAAGGGGAGAACCAGGACATTTAACATTGTAGTAGTTCCTCCCAACACACGCAGAGAAGTTAGCCCAGGCCTATTAAAAACCCTCTGCCCGAGAAGTAATGAGACCGGTGTACGGCGGTGTCCCATGTCTGGATAAACTACCTTCGGTGTTCTGGCTGCATAAAGTAAATAAATATCTGCCTGTCACTCACAAAGGGAGGGTGAACCAGTTCCTGTTCATGTAGTGCTACAGCTGGGATTGTGCAAAACAGAGAGTACGTTTCAACACGACACCTCCGTGAGCTCGCAAGAGTCCGCGCGCGACACAAAGATCTGTGGGATGATCCAGGTGCGAATAAGTATCACACAGAAATATTGCTCGTTTAGCTCAAACTCATTCAAACAAACAGAAAACAAATGAAGTTTACACCACCCCTGTTAGCTTCAACATGCGTGCTGGCACTTGTGATGGCGTTTAGAAGAAGCCAGTTTCAGGTATTTAGGTTGTTATTTGAGCAAAGAATCAACACCTTTAAGGACCACAACCAAAGAAGGCTCTTTCAACAGAAAATTAGCACTGGGTCTGCTTGTGGTGGTGCGTAAAATGAGCAGGGGAGCAGGTGCATGAGGATGTTCTCGGAGGTCCTTTCCCAAGGCTCACAAACATCGCTGTGGCTCCTGGGACTCTTTGTTCCAGCCCGTTGCCTTTCCTTCGGTTTCCTGGTTCATAGCAAGAGCAGGGCACAGCACCTCTCTCCTGTCTTTATGACAAAATGAAGTGTTAAGTGACTGGCTTGCAGTGCTTGTCCTGCAACTCTGCACCGTGTTGCAGTTTGGCTTAAATACTGGCAAGGTCTGTCCACGGCCTTTCGGTCTTCACGTGTGTGAAATGTCAGAGCACGTTACAGAAAAGTACCAACAATTGACAAGCACAAGGTCCCGGTCACAGAATTCAGACTTAAGCATTGCACCTGTGCAAAACTAGTACTGAAATTATTGAAGCATCAGACCCTTTGCTTGTGCCAGACCTTGTACACCAAGACCGCAGAGAAACAGAATTATGTCCATTGCCTTTATTGAAATAAAACATCAGAGGTGCCTCCTGGGTAAAGCTCAAAGGTGAGACTCGGGCAGAAAGTTGTACAGAATATGCACATAAATATATGTATCGTAGCATACATATAGCATTCAAAGTTTCCCCCTGAATCAATCAAGTGACTGTAATTAGACTAGAAATGCCCCAGAAGCAACCAAGAACATTGTTCTAGGGACTGCCCAGACAAAAGCATTAAAGCAGCTGTACCTCCCTTCCCCTCCACGGTCTAACCTCCTCGGAGAAGGGATGGCATTTTCACAGACCAGTCTTGCAGGCCACGTAACGCCCGGGCACACGAGCCCGGCAAGATCCCGGGAAGCCCCGCGGCCCTGCAGGGGAGGGAGCCGGAGGGATGGCTGTGGGAACTGGGTGGCAACGCCAGAGGAGGAGGGAGCCCACCACGGGGAAAGAAGAGCAGCCGTGGGACAAGCCTAAGCTGCAGAGAGCGAGAGGAAAGGGCACGAGGGCAGGGAGGAGAGATCACAGGGCAGCTGCTGCACCGAACCCGCTGACGGTGGGGAGGTCCTTCCACCTAGGTGATGTGTACACGTAGTAGTGTTCAAACACATCCTCTCAGGTGAACTCGGGGCTAAACGCTTTGCTACGTATGACCAGCTCCCGTCGAACCTCTGCCTGAATTCTGCCCGTGGGGGTGATGGTACCTTCTCCTTTCTCCCATCCAAGTCTCACCTTTGAACTTCATTGAACCCGGGAGGCACCTCCGATGTTTTATTTCAATAAAAGCAATGGGCATATTCTGTTTCGGAAAACATAATGTTGTTTTCTTCTACTTCCATTTCAGCAAACTACGTGTGAGTGGTTGAATCCTTTGGATTCCAGAAAAGCGATTCCCATAGCCCCACGTTCCACCCAGTTGACTTGTGGCAGAATCAATTAATCTGTCAACGGTGCTTAAACCATCACGAAGTTACCGCTCCAGCGGATGAGGAGCGGGGCAGAGGGGGGTACAACGAAGGCAGCTTCCCGTTTTCACTCAGCGAGCCCGAGCTGCCAGCCTGGTCAAGCAGATCGGAATCTGAATTTCTGAAACAATTTTCTGCCTTTCCCTCCAGGGTGCCGCTAGTGGTTACCGTGTTGAAAAGATCTCCTCTTCTTGCCCCTCGCTCCCCAAAACATTAAAAAAAATAGGAAGTTCGGAATAATGTTGAGAATTAAAGTTTGAAGTGAGGCTTCACTGCCAAAATTCAGTTTTTATTAAAATGCCTTCTGTGCACACTGGAGAAATGAGGGCTACAAAGGACCGAGAAGAAACGTCGTGATTATTTTTATAATGGAAATAGAGGGATCTTAGAACACATACAGCATTCACACTTTCCCCCTCCCCCCGGCATCAGTATTAGCAGCGTGCATTTTAATGGATGGCGTGCGGTGGCTAATAAAGGAAAAACATTCGGG
>KL283549.1:0-38171 GCA_000699545.1 Podiceps cristatus
GGTGGGGGTGTGTGGGGGCTGTCCTAAATGAAATAGTTTGGTATTTCATGCCAAAATACACATACTATTTTACCACAACTTTGGATGTGTGTAGCAGTCATGGTTAAGACTTTTACACACTCGTGTACTTTTATTTACATAACAAAATTTTTAAAATGAGTTTAAGTAAGAGTACTTAACACAGTGCTACTGGTAGATAAATGTGCATACAGCAAGCATATGCCTACAGTGTATTTATATTCCAGTAAGTACAGAACCTGAGAATTTCATCTCTAACTCCTAAGAAAAACTGAAACACTGTCAGTGGAGAGTGAAGACTGAAAGATGTGAAAAGCAATTTCTACCTCTGTATTACAGCCCATAATCCTACATAAAAGAAGGAAAGAACTTGTTATGCTCTTTCCATGATACCATTATCATCGTATGCAACACGGAGTTTAAGTTACTGATGCTGACGTGTGCACACAACCTAAAAAAATACTCTAAATACCATATTTCATGGAGCACAAACAGTATGAAAACATAAATTATAGCTTTTCTAATGTAGGAGTGAATATCCACACTAATGCTCTGTATCACAGAGGTTTCCTAAAAGTTTTGAGATTGTCCTACTATATCTACATTTCACTTTCATAATCAAGGATAAGAAGGGGGTGGGGGGGAGCAAAAGCAGCCTCTCTGGGATCAAGAGGTCATCTGCAAACCTATTTAAGTTCTTACAGTTTCTCAGTGGCACAGTATAATTAGAAGATAAATGCAGTAACAAGTAGAAGAGACAGTGAATTTTCAGCTTTTCCTTGCTTGTATTCAGTAAGGGAGGGGGTGGGTTGGTTGAGGGATGTGGTCCTGCTCTGTAGGAATCCATAAATCCCCTATGTGTTATGCATTTGGTTCTCGTCACGGAGATTGTTGTATGAAAACATGGGGTCATTTCCAAAAGAGACTAACTGTATTTAAGCAGGAAAGTAAACAGTAGCTACAGATAACACAGTAGCTCAGTCTTCAGAAATAGTAAGATGCCATTTGCCTTAAGATGATGCCTGGGAAACAACAGTGAGCCCACTGATAATTGTCAAAGCCTCTAAATACAACGTTCTAAATATTGTAGATATTGTCAAAGCCTCTAAATACGTTGCCAGCCTCTGGAAACAGTTGGCAAAGTGAGACAAAATGTTACCACAAAAATAAAAGTCATATCCTTGAAGGAAAGGTGTGTTTTAGAAGGGACAGATGATTCACCAAGGATGCAAACACTTGGATTAAACTAGTATTTGGACAGCTTTTGTTATTTTAAAAAATAAATTTCTTCCATATTTTTTTTTCTCCCCAAAAAACATTCTGAGAAAGTTGTCCCTGACTGTGCGCAGAGCACAGGACATAGCTCAGTGGGAGGACTGTGTGGTTTAGGGTGGGACTTTTCAGACCTATTTCAAGGAAGGATGTTTAGCAGCAAAAGGTTGAGGAGGGGATATAAAGGGGAGGACAGAGAAAACAGAACCAAGTACAAAGACTGGGATCCCTGGAGCCTTGCCTCCAAACCTGTAGTACAAGAGCAACACTTTCCTCCCAAAACAACGGCTGTAAGGCAGAAGGAAAGCGTACCTTAGATTTCCAGCCTCCAGCTAGGATAGAGAGGGTCTGTCCCCGAGCTCTGACTCGGCCCCTGAACGCCTGCCGTGGTGGTGCTGGAGCGGACTGGGGAGGCACTACCACCACCGCTGCCTGCAACGGGATCTTTGCACTGGAAATGTTTCTTCCCTGTCCCTTACGCAAGATTCCCTGCCTCATGATGCCGGAACAGCTGCATTTCTGCACTGTCCAGGTCTGCTTCAGCACAGGGGATCTCCAGGCCAGCCTAGGAAGCCTTACCGAAGTCTCTGCAATTCACAGAAATAATCCTATACAGGTGCCCTTATACCTTACTGTTGCTTCTGGCATTTCAAATGGCCATACACTCAGATATGCTGTAAGAGCCTGGGATAAAAAGCTGGGGGCGGGGGGGAAGACATAATTTAGGCCATACTGGGCTGCAACACACTTTATGAGAAATCTGGAGTGTCCCAGAACTGACACTGGCAATACTGCAGGTCACACTCTTGACTGCAAATCCAGAAGGAGCCATCACCCTGAGAATGTTATTACAGAGTGCTGTACCAATATGCGCTTTTTTCACAGTAAACCATAAAATAAGGCCTTGGTTACTTGTGGTCATTGAAAAACAGCTGTATTTCTGAAGAGGAAGGACATTTATTGTATTATCTTAGATACTTTCCTGTTACTTTCCTTTTTATCCACAGTTGCATTACAGATAAGGAATGCAACCAAGATAATGGGTGCACAGCTCTTCATTTTCTTACGCAGGTAAAACACTGTTTTAGCCACTTACATAAATTCATCAAAAACTCGGAAATGAGGATTCTGGAGAACAATAGCGTAATTTGAGACAATCAGATATATCATCTGAAAAGGCAAAAGGGAGTGCCCATGTGAAAATATCCCACAGTTACTGCAATATAAATTGGTTCAGATATGTGATCCTTATGCAGGAGCGATGAAAACGTTCCATACAACTTTAAAACATACTGATACCATTAAAACCAGTTACACCAATAGTTATAAAACATCACCCTGCAATTCAGGCACTATACCCTGCTCCATATGGCTGCATGACATGACCACTTGTCTCAGAAGTCTATGAACACTGATACATTTTCAAAAAAAAAAAAAAAAAAAAAAAATGTAATCACACATCCCCCATCCCCATATTGTTAAACATATGTTCATACCCTTTTATCCTCAGACTGCTTAATGCTAATTACTATTATTATCATTAAATTTGTTCACAAGACTGTTTGTGGAGGTCTATCATGAAAAAAATCAGTACATCTGAAACTCACCATTAAAAATTTCATCAAAAAGCAGTTGACATTTTGGGACTCTTCACACAGTCCTAGTATAACCTTAATATATGTTTTTAATTAACTTCTAATAAAAACCTTTTAAAAATTTTTAGGCACACCTAATTAATTCATTTAAAACATAGAAACATCATGAACTACTCGAAAGAAATTCCAATACAGCATTCAAGAAAAATCACAATTAAAACCCTTCAAACTGAAGGTAATAGCTTTGCAACAACTAAAATGAAATCCTTTTAAGTTATTTGCATTTTAAAAAAATTAAATCAATAGAAGCCTTGGGAAATGCAACACAAAAAGTAGTACAGGAGATAAAATGATCCTTTCATGTCCTGATTAAGGGTTTGTGGATAATGATGTATTTGTAAGGCAAATACCACAGCAATACAGATAAACACAAAAAAACATTCATTAAAAAAAAAAAAGTGAAAGCAGTAAAAACAAATCTTTTGCTAGGTTTTGTTTGTTTTTCAATAAACCAGAGATTTTTGAAGTTTACATACAGCCAGAATGGCAATATTTATATACGAATACCTGAAAATTCTTTCCTCAACTTACATGTTTCCAGACATAAATTACAGAGGACCCATTGGTCTCCTTGAGCCTTGGGGACAGCAATCAGTCTGTCAATGGTCAATAGCAATGACTTGATATATATAAGATTTTTCAGTTGAAAGATTTTTTTTTTTCCACTCTTTGGGAAATAGTGTGATGTTTCGAGTTCATAATAATCCATTTCAAAGAATTCTCTCCTGCTGTGGAATACAAAACTAACTTGTTTAACCAAACTAATTCTTAATGGAGGTTTTGTTATGAGAGTTGGTCATATCAGTGGGCTTTACTACTCAAAGAGGTAAATTCAGATACAATGCACCGCTCACCAGGCTTCGGTCCAGAGACCTGTTGCAATGGGGCTTGAATAACTGTGCATTTCCCAATTGGAAGATGAAATTAGAGTCCACAGGAGATACCCAAAATGCCAGTAACAAGGAAAAGAAAGGGTGTCTGCTTCAAACAGTGCATATCGGTCAGCATCAGGGGATCTATATGAGTTTTTGATGAATTTATGTAAGTGGCTAAGAACAAGTTAGTAGGATCTCATTCAGGAGACATGACCTTTTCACTTTGATATCAAAAGTAGTTCTAGATAGAGGATTCATACCTAACAAAATGAAAAATATGCGTTGAATTTATCTTGGGTAGTGACTTTCGTCTGTAGCAGGATCCACTTTGCTGAATTGATGGCATAACATCGGACCTAGCCTGGGAAGAATTCCCAGTTGGACAATCTCATCTCACTAGAGTTGGTGCTATCAGAGAGCAGTTGCACTAGATAAATAGTGTCACCACATCTGCCACTGGAATAAGGCAGGGAGAACAATAATACAGGTTAAAAGGTTGTTCTCTGGGAGACTGGAAAGCTAGAATTGGAGTAGATACTACAGAAATATTTAGTAGATAGCTCTGTACTTCCTCCTTGATCATTTTCATACTGTAGTATAAAAACACAACCATTTTGGCTTTCACACTGAGAGCTTTCCTGGGGGTAGTCAGACACTGCTTCAAGTCAAGAGGAAAAAAAAAAAATCTCACTGGCTAATTTCTTTTTAGGGTTTGTGAAGTGGTAGTCACTTTGGTTTGGATGTGTTAGCAACTCTCCCCAGTAATGTGAAAAGGCCTGAACGCATGATTTGTATTCTATCTTATGTATGCTGCTGGAGATCGGTGGGAAATGTACACGGAAACAGGAGGAACCTGAAACCAGCATTGCAAGAGATGATCCATCAATTTCTATTCTCAGTGCTGATAGCTGGAGAAGGCCACAAGGTACTCTACTGCCCTTGCTATATGGAAAGAAACTATAAAAATGACTTATGAGGAAATGAGGAAAATTCCAGGTGCAGATTCCATTACAATCCAACGTGTAGGTACTTGTGTTCATCAAACAGCTGATGAACGAAGCACCGTGATGAGGAATTTAGTTCTATCCAGGCAAGAAGTACTTGGTTGGTTGTTTTTTTTTTTTTTCATTTCTAATTTGAGAAGTCTGATCATTCCCCTTCCGCATTACTCATGCACACGTCTCTTAACTGTCATCACCAGCACAAAGCTGCAAGTCCTAAAAATGAAAGCTTCTGTTGCAGAAATCATGCACACGTTGCTTTCTCTTTAACTGGTACTCTGCCCCCGCAATGAAGGTTCGTTATCACCTTTATCACCCCAGCTCTACTACCTGCGCCGAGCTTCTGACAGACAAACTGCTTTTCCTCGTCCACTAACAAATGGAGCGCTCAGGTTTGCATTCACCAGTCCACAAGTACAGATGATGGGACCCTGACCTTGCCAACAGATGCCATGCTTTAAGCTGCACAAGGGGTAGCAGGAAGACCAGGAAGGGCTACATGGGAAATCTGGTTCAATAACACATGACTATGTATGAGATCAGCATTCCCCGTACGCTTCAAAAAGAGCTGGATCTTGGTTCCTATGGCATTGCTTGTCTTTGCTTATGGTCATCTTCATTCAACTTTCTTTTGCAACAACATGAAACTGAACATGCATCCTTAGTGCCTGTGCCTGACCTCCCTAGCACTCTCTGTTTTCTTCACAGATGCGGGACTCTGCAGTAGCTACATTCTTCTGTTCCTTGTCCCCCCAACTTGCAGAGCCCCATTCAGGAAATATATACACACACATATTAATTTCCTTCTTCCTTAGGGCTGACTTTAATATATTATCACAGTCCTGGAAAGGGCCCTGGGGGAGCTCTTGTCAGATCAAATTGTAGTGATCAAAGTTACTAAAAAACAAACAAACAAACAACCCACCCAAAAAAAACCAAAAAACCAAAACAAGAGTCCAAACCAAAGGGAAAAACCCCTTCCATGCAGAGTGAGGGATGTACCTGTGAAATAGTTAGTTGGGCAAGGGAGAAGCCTCTGTTAAGAGTTTCTTCAGATGCAGCAAACAGAGCTCTTCTATTTTTGTTTCTCATTGTGCACGGCTGGCAAGAGACTGAAGAACTACCCTTGAGGGGGAATGGACTCTTTAGTCTGTTCTGGGGATGTATTAGTCTATTCATGCTCCTGTCTTTCTATAGGGGACTTTTGTGGGGGTTTTGGGTTGGTTGGTGTGGATTTGGTTTTGGTTGGTTGGGTCTTTGTTTGTTTGTTTGTTTGGGGTTTTTGTTTTTGGTTTTTTTTTTACGATGGGAACAGGACACATCTGTTCCATTTGTGCATAGAGTGTCCCGTCCAGATAATCACAGAATATTTCAGTCTGGAAGAGACCTTAGGAGAGCTCTAGTTAAATCTCTTTCTCCACGCAGGGTCTGCCTCAGATCAGGTTGCTCAGGGCTGTTTCCAGACGGGTCTGGAAGATCTCCAAGGACTGCCTGCACAGCTTGTGCAGTCACCATGTCTTCCAGTACTTGTACAGTCCTCGTGGTGAAAAAGCTTTTCCTTGCATCTGCACAACTTTTCTCAATTTGCTACTGTTGAACGTGGTAGAAAAATGCGAAACAAACATGATGACCTCCTGGGAGGTGCTGAGGGACTGCTGTTAAGTTCTCCCAAAGCCATCCCTCCTCCAGACTGAACAAGATCCTCTCATCACAGGGTAAGTGGTCCAGCATCAACCATTATGGTAGCACTCTGCTGAACTCACTACAGTTTATTGATGCCTTTCCTGTACAGTGGGGCCCAAAACCAGAAGCAGCACTTTAGATGGGATATAAGGAGTGCTGAGTAAAGGGGATAATCACATCACTTGATCTAAGGTTATGTGCCTGTTCACACAGCTGAGGAGACTATTGGCTGCCTCTGCTGCCAAGCAGATACTGCTCACCTCGCTGTCTTCCAGAGTCCCAGTGGTTTTTCTGGAGCTGCTCCCCAGACAGGCAGTCCTCAGCCTGCATCTTTGCCTGGAGTTCCTTCCCAGGGGCAAGGCTTTGCATTTGTCCTTGCTGAATTTCCTAAAGCTCTTGTTGGCCCATCGCCCCAGCCTGTCTAGGTCCCCCTGGATTGCAGCTCTGTCCTTGGCTATATTGACTCATCCTCTCACCAATTTCATGCAAGCCTTATGATCCAGATCTTCATTCCCTCCTCCAAGTCATTGATGAAGATATTGAGCACATCCAGAATATATCCCTGTAGTATTCCACTTGCTACTGGCCTCCAGGCAAAGTATGACCCATTAACGTTGCTCTCTGGACCTAACGATCCAAACTACTTTTTCACTCACCAGATCAAACACCCTCACACGAGAATGTTGCATGAAAGGCATTAAAAGCCCTGACAGAAATCTACTCTCATTCTATGATTGTTCCCTAGGACTCAAAAACATTCAGCTATAGCATTCCTACTAAAACTACAAATAGGTATTTTCTCCCAAACTAAGAGAGACTGGCAAAAATCACAAGTCTCGCTCTGAACCAGTCATGAAATACAGTACTGGGACAACTGAAGACAGCTGTTGATTCTGCATCCTGGATTTCTTCCAGCTGTCATTTGCATAATGGCATTTTCTCTTGTGCTATTTCAGCTGGCGTTGTGGTCCAGTGTCCATGCTGGAATTCCTCCTGGCAAGTTCCGGGACTGTGAATAACCTTGTCTTTCCACAAAACTTTTCCCTGCATTATTAAGAGAACTAAAAACCAATTTCCCTGAGCATCTAATCTCAGTGAGGAAGGATCTCTGAAGAAAATAAATAAAATTGTTCCATTCTCATCAGTCAGAAATTTTAGGTAGAAAGAAAACATATTTGTAGTGCTAGTGTCAGTACTGCATAAGGAGTTAACTGAATCAAAATGTATTTGGACTGATTTTTGCACTGGTGTGATGCCCAAGTTTCCAAATGGTGTGAACTTCCCAAACAGCGGAGTAGTCAGCTTCAGCTGTATCTCTGGCCATCCAAGTTTACCACTGGATGGAAGAAAGCCCCTTGGGTGAAACCATGTCTCCCTACAAAGATTTTTTTTTTTTTTTCTGCTTATGTAGGGTACACAGCTGGATACACACTCACCCATACAAAGTGACTTCTGCTTCTCTCCACTGAGGCAACATCAGAAAATCCCCCAACATAAACTTTACTAAAGCTTCATTTGGAAATAACTACTGATGGTATGAACAGATTTGTTATATAAACAGAAAGGTTTATTTTTAAATAAAAGCAGAAAAGCTGTTTTAAAATTCTAAAGATTAATACTTCTTCACCTCTGGCCTTGTGAGTGAACCTTTAGGAAAAGAGAACTGCATGTGAGGAAGATGGTGGCTCCAATAATGTAGAACAATAGCTAATAAATTTAGAGATTTCCCAATTAAATTTTTTTTTCTTGCATCATACTATCTTTCCAAGCTAACACTAAGCAACTATTTAAGTAGCACTTCCTAAATTCAGAGATGTTAAGCTGTCTAGATTTAACTCAAGAGTCTGAAAATAGCAGCTCTGTAGTCTTTGCCCAAGATCATATGGATTAAGTAATGAGCAGAACAATAATTTCTATGGATTTCAAACTTATATTAATAGAGATTTTATGTGTATAAGTGCAAAGATCAAATGCCAGTGTTGTGGTTTGCTGGTAGCCAGTTAATAAAAGAGTTTTCTATAGTATCACTTATTTGGGACAGAATTAAGACATACTGCAAAAAATGCTGTTAAAAAAGGCAGAGCCACCTTCATGTAGGGTATCACTTAAGATCTACATGCAACATAACAGAGGCACATTAATAATTCCAGTGAAGTCAGAATGAAATCAAAGCCATAGCCTGGCATCAAGAGTACAAATGAAGAACTAAAGTTTTGAGAGGCTTTTTTATTTCTGTTGTTCTGATCTATGAAGAACTTTAACATTAATGTAGTTTTCACATCTGATGGATGATTGATGATTTGTCTTTTGCAGAAACTCTAGCTATGTCACCGCTATTTGTGTCTGAGAGCTCCTAATATTTTATACACACACACACAGATTCTGAAGCCTGCCTGCATCTTCATCTTTTCTACATGGTGTATTTTGAACAAATATCTGGATCATAGAGGGAAGCATAGACAGACTACTTCAGAGATGCCAGTGATGATGAGGGATGGCACCATTAGAACAGGAAGGCAACGAGCCTGAGATAAGACCTTAAGGGAGGAGAGGGAAATGTGCACAAAGCTCTTTGAACCCGAAGTGAGAGGGACAGCGATGAGGATTGGGTATTAGGAAACATTTCTTCACCAAAAGGGTTTTAGGCACTGGAACAGGCTGCCCAGGGAGGTGGTGAAGTCACCATCCCTGGAGGTATTTAAAAGATGGGTAGATGCAGAGCCTAGGGACGTGGTTTAGTGGTGGGCTTGGCAGTGCTAGGCTAATGGTTGAACTCGATCTTAAAAGGTCTCCTCCAACCTAAATGATTCTATGATTCTATTTCTAGGAGTACAGGACTGTGCATCTCATTCACCCAGAGTCACGCCACATTGCAAAGACGGCGGGGAAGAAAAAGGTCCCTGCTTCTCCCCTTTCTTGCCTGACTGCTAATTTCAGCCTGTGATACAGCCAGACTGTTCAGCTGCTCTGTTGGAAAGGCATCTGCTCCACCCCAGGCTTAAGCGCTTCTGAGGATGGTGAGGGTCTGGAGAGCAAGGTACAGGTTCTGGGCACAGTGGGTCTGGCTGTACTCAATCTCGGAGCATGAGAGAACTGAAGAGCAAAGCAAGAGACCACTTATCCTCTCTTAATTTTTGCTTCTAAAATAAGATTCCCCCCCCCCCTTTTTTTTTTCCTTTCTTCTTTTCTGACTGTAAAAAAGCAATGAACTGCAGTACTCCTCTATCCTTTGAAGGGGATTTGGAGTACAGATTCTGATTTTGCACCTTACTTAAAGACATAGCAAAGGCAATTAGCGTCTGAATCTTCCCCCACCTCCTTCCTCCAGACCTTATCAGAAACATCTTATCTGTCTGAGATACAATAGTTGCTGAGAGTTGATTAATTTAGGCAGCTCCTTCACATTTACCCCCAGAGTTAGCTTGAAGTCACAGACATGTATACGTGTGCATGGACACGTTCCCTAGCAAGTAGACATGCAACTCTTTCAAGCAAATGATGTTCAGTAAGCAAAGAAGCTACCACAACTTGAAAGAATACCAGATAACTATATCACAGTTCAGAAAAGTCATGAATACAGTTAAACGTTGAAGTTGATTAACACACATAAAAGAACATCCATCTCAGGAAGAAATATTTAAGTAGAGCAATGACAGTTTTAATCTGACTCAGCAGTTAGAAACCCATGACATTATCCCCTAAACAGTGAGTGATTCTTCAACCTCCTCCCACGACCCTTCCCGAGGACAGCACCTGCACTGCAAAACACGGCACCGTGCCTCTCTCCTGGGCACAGGCAGCAGAATTGGCCCTGTGGATCGCTTCTTTTCTGCAAGCTCTGAATTTCCCATAAAGCATAAGGCTCTTTCTAAAACGGAACTGAAATTCACCCTAAAATATTGTCTAAAATTATTTAAAAAAAAAAAAATAAATCTTGTATTTACTCTGCATATGCTGAAGAGAATCTACAGAACAGCTTGAATTTTGTATTACAGAGCAAATATATCTTGGCTGAACAGCAAACAATAACACAATTTATTGTGACTATGACTGAAGCGTCTGAAAAGCACAAATCAACTTAGATCACATCAAGAATAAAACACAAAATATCCTAGTCTAACTCTTCAAGATCATTTAGCTTTCAGTCTTCCCTTATTTGCAGTATCTAAAGAACAATTAGACAATGAGTGATTTTAAACAAAGAGAAGTAAATTAATAAAACCAAGTTGCATGACCTGTCTGGTAGCGCAAATTAAGGATGATCAGATTTCCTTACCTGTGTTCATAACAGCCTGTTTGTACTGTGAAGATAGCCTTAATAGGACAAAGAGAATTCCTTTAGTACCTTAGATATTAGAACTATAGTAGCCAAAAATAGGAACATGGATCAAAGACAGAATTTAAAACAATCATTTTGATGATGCATTATAGCCAAAGAAAAGAAGAACGAACATGGGCCTGGACTCCAATCTGATGAATATAATAAATATGGCACAGGTAAAGGACGCCTTTGAACAAGCTGAAGATAACTCACGCACTGAGTGCAAATAGTAGTCGGCATATTTTAGTTAAGCCCAAACAGATGTGAAATATAGTCAATTTTTAATTAGTCATGGAAAAACTATCCTGGTTTCAGACTAACTATAATACATGCAGAAAAGACCCTAAACGTTTTCCTTTTCATTTTTAACCTCACTCCATATCTTTATTTCATGTTTAAATGTAAGTTACGTACAAACACTCCTGCAGCTATTTTACATGTGTTTTATATTTGTGGGTTTGCTTTATCTTCCTTATCCCACCTCATTTATTACCCAGAATAGCAGACTCCATTTTAAATAAATTCATGCCAAGTGTACTTCTCATTTTATTTTCTTTTTGGTGGTTTTAGTTGCTGTTATGATTCTCAGCAGACCTGATTTCTCTCTTTTACTAGGAGATTCGAAAGGCTATAAATGAATTATAAGCTACATTACCTATGGAGCACAGATCTATATGAGACGTGATTAAGCAAGGAAGTTGAGTTACTCTTTACTAACAGAATTTCTGAATGGCATTTAGATGTTGCTTAACTCGGGCTAGAACATCATAATCCAGTCTGGCTATGACAAAGAGATAAACATTGTAAAGGCTGATCTGGAAGAAACAGTCACCCTTATAGATATTTAAAGCATCTATTTTAGAAAAAATATGGGGAGTATTCATTAAGGCTTAAAAATGGCTTACCTTATTGAAAGTGGTCAGTAAAAATCTTTCAAGATAACAAACCTAACTCTTCTTTTATTTGCAAATACTCTGATTACCTGTCAGAAATACTTCTACATGATTTAGGCTAAAGCTCAAATAATCTTCGTCTCTGCCTTAATTTCACTTTGATAATAGAAAACCCATATTCAGTGAAGTCTGCTGTTGAGAAAAGGAACTTTGGACTCAAACAGACTCTCAGCTATACCCCAAATCCTTCCAAGAAATATTTTACAGGTGTAATTATAGGGTAGAAGCATGCTTGACCTAATGTTGTCATTAGAAAATCTGAAAATTTAAAACTTGAATTGGCATAAGAGTGCTTGTAGGACAGAAAAGACATCAACTTTTAACTCCTTCAAAGAGAAGAGGATAGAAAGATTTAATCACCACTCTGCTACCCCTTGTTAAAACCAAAAATCACAATTAAAACCTGAATTAAAAAAATACCAGTGATTACAAAGATAATTGACAGATTTCATGGAGGTGAAAAATTAGACCTATTGGACTTCTTGAAGTATTCATAAACTGCAGCAATAATGAACTACATGTTGGCAGCATTCCCACCTTGCTCCTGAAGAACAGCACATGTACACATCTGCATGCACAGACAAGCTTTTATTGTTAACATCCACAACACTAAACCATATTTATTCTGAGTGTATATATTCTCAGATTTTTTGGTATAGGATCTAAGTATCTTTCTGCGAATAGCTATGTCTTGGAGAGAGTTCTAAATCCTTTAATATCCTACTTGGAACTCATAGAAGACTCTTGCCAAACCTGGCTGTGTGCAACAGCAAAAGGACAGAGTAAAACCCCAATGCCAGAAAAAAAAAAAATCCAAACCATATCCAAGAACACTTAAGCAAACAAATTCCCTGCATCTTTGTGAGAAAACCTATTTTGTACTTTTCTGCAGGGAGCAGGGGTGTATGTTTAAATGCCAACTTGTTGCTAGTGTTTTGATACCATCAGTGAGCAAAATTATCAAACAATCAAGAAAAAAAAAATGTGCTCTGCCCAATTTGGAATACAATTATGGAAACAGGCAATCTCACCTACATGGCCATCTGAAAACACTGGAAGTTTGCATCCATGTTTGCTTAGGACCATAATATCAAAGATCTGGACAGCTTTAAGTTAAAGTGCAATCCATCACACTCAATAGGACTCACAATTCTGTCTGGCAAATACTGGATATTAAGGTCGAAACATGCATTGCACAACACACATACAGCGACTCTGACAAGCCTTGATGTGTTGGACTTGCTGCAATAGAAAAATCAGTCAATCCATTTGCCATGGCTATTTGTCCAAGGTTTCCAGGTGTTTGGCAGCCCAGCAAAGGACATATCCAGGAACAGTATTTCCATCAGGGGAAAAAGAGACACGTCTGGAAGATCTAGACACGTAACATCTCTATTCTTGAACAGCTCAGCATTTTATCCTAAAGAGTGAAATTGAAAACTCCCCCAAAATATTTGCATCTCATTAAAGAGAAAGAAAAATCATTTTATCTCATCAAGCATTACAAGTAACACATTTTAGGAACTCACAACAGCAAGGTAGTACAAATGAAATCATGACATCTGCCACACAAAAAGCAGAATAATGGCAGATCCAAAAGGATATGGCTTATAAAATGCAATATAAGCATCTACCCATGTAAAATGTGTATATCCACCAATTTATACTTTCCCAATGCCCACAGATTTTCTTTGTGAGCCGTAACACAGGGATTACAGATGATTAGCTGTTGCAGTCATTGTGAGGAAAGAGGCAGCAGCCCTCCAGCACAGGCTGGCTGTGAGCAGAATAGGAAAGTGTTTCCCTTCCCTCTGAAGTAGACAGAGCTCAAACTAAAGCTATATTCAGTTCAAAGACTTCAAAAAGCACATGCCATGGCTCAGGTTTTAGATGAATCTTAACATAGCGGCTTCAGTAGACACTGGAGATTTTAGGTCTTGAGGCAGGTAGTACTTTCAAAAAATAATTGGGAATTAAATGCATAAATCCATGTAACTGCAACATTAAATTGTGAATATCACCATAGAACTGAGGAAATCTTAAGCTAAGGGTTACATCAGCTGGCTAAGCAGCTCACCATGCACTTATTTGTAATACTTACATTCATGTTAGACAATCTATTTGGTGTCTACATACAAGGCACATAAAACCAGGTGATGCAACTCTACTATGAAACCTTTTTATTTCATTGTCTGGATGCTCTGATAGAATCTGGCCCCTTAGCACTGCCAGATGGCATTAGAAGCCTAGTTGTACCTGCAGGATATAATCACACAGGCACAGGGCCATGCTACTCCAGTGCTGTATCTTGCCAGATCAAAGGTAAACAAACAAAAAAAATGTAGCTATGTCTTCAGAAAACTGGCTGAAAAAAAAAAAAAAAAAAAAAAAACAACCAACAAACACAAATGGCAGGGAAGCTGTGCCACTGACCACAACACAGCTGCGCATGTGGCTTGAGACCAAGGAGCTGCCAGCATCGACAGGTGAAAATCTTGAAATTTAAATGTGAAAAGTTCTTGTTTTCACTCAGGTGCACAGCACTGACAGCAACCTGTCATGCCTTGCTACAGCAACAGCATTAATAGAGGGGCCAGCCCAATATTACTTGGCTCAGGCCGAACTGATGAACTTCTTGTGGCGTAAGCATTGCAACACCGTGGCACAGTTGCAGGAAGAAAGGGAAAAGGAACGAAGAGTGTGAGAACTTCTTCAACACCGTGGCACAGATGCAGGAAGAGAGGGAAAAGGAACGAAGAGTGTGAGAACTTCTACCTAAATAAGAGGAGCAAATATGAGACAAAAATCAACTGAAAGAACAACGCAATCAAAGATAACCTTTCAGAAACATTAGAAAGTTCAAAAGTAAAATCTCCAAATCCCAATGTGTAAATCCCATTCATTTAAGCTGATTGCAGTGAAAGTAATGTATATGAAATCATATGCCTTTCCAGGTGAGGGATACATATTACACCACTTCATAGGCTTGTGTGCATTTTTGTTCTTGATAATGAAAAATGAGTTATTTTTATTATTTAAACAGCAAACCTAGGATTTCGTTATACTGCCCAAAGCCATCTCTGACTCAAAAAATTCTCTCTGGTCAAACATCCATTCCAGGACAAGAGTCTGCCAAACCTTAGTTTAGAATATAAATTTATACGAAGGTTCATTCACTTCTGAAAATAATTTGCAACAAAAATGTTAAACAATCTTAAACAGAGCAATTTAAATGGGAGAAATATTTTTTTTCTAGCCTAAGAAAAGAGTCAGTACTTAATAGCATCACATCAGCTCTTCTAGAAAGCATGACACTTCTACGTTGGTTTGATTAGATCTTTCTTGGACACTGAGTGCCCGGTTGAAGAGAGTTCTGATTTTTACCTCTTGCTCCTTGATTGCAACCATTTTTTCAGAGAAAAGTCACCATGATCCAGAATGCATGTTACACTGACACAATCCATTTCCTACAGTGATTATGATTATTTTAAAACCAAGCCCCCCCCCCAAAAAAAAAAAAACCAACCCAATCATTTCCTACAGTGATTACGATTATTTTAAAACCAAGCCCCCCCCCAAAAAAAACAACCCAATTTACTTAAGGATTCATATCTGGAGTTTGAAGGCATAAGGATTAGCTACAAAGTTTCCTTTCATTCATGGCTCCTCAGCACTTTTCTATTTCTCTTCCCAATGTGAATTAGCAAAACTGAACTTTACTGAGGCATGTCACTGAATTTGTGCCTGGCCATAAGCAGGACACAGGCTCAAAACCAAGACATGTCAGTTGGACAGTCAAAATAAGTACAAAATTGTTATAACTTCCTCGGAATCATCTTAGCCAATGCTATCCTTTTTGTTCACTGTCAAAGTAGATAAAACTCACAGGGTTTCCTTCTCCTGCTATGGCTACCCATACAAGAACACGGCCATAAGTACTTCAAAGATAGACCTCTACGAGGTGAAAGGAATTGTCCAGTTACTTCTAGTACAGAGTAAGAAAAATTACATGGGATCCCCCATCATCATTCCATCACCGGGACAGTCAGAGGAACATCACAGACAACGCTGTGATTCATTCCAGTACGGCCTTCCTCCATGCGACTTGAGGCAGTAGGAGATGGTCAGACAACCTCGTAACAGCCAGGGAGGCTCCCACTATTTACAGAGGCTCACAGATCTTAAACAGGGATGATCCTGAACATCTCCATTTGCATGTCTATTACAGTATATGGTCTGAATGGCATAGTTCTGGAGTCTTATCATATTTATGAATTTTATGAGTACATTGTGAATAAGTCTAATGTGATACGCCTGTGTGAATTTCCCACTGTATCAGCTACTTGCTGGAAAGTCATTAAAAAAACCAAGACCAGAATAGCAGTGATGCATAAGCAAATTGAGTCATTCTCCTTAGGTGCCTTCCAAATGTCTCTTTTCCTGTCAATTCCTGTTCTTTATGTGCATTTATTAATTTTTCAGGCCTGATGATAGAATTCTTTCCAAAGATTACATTTAAATTAAATCAAAAAACTTGTACCGTATTAAGCACACCCACCATCACCAGTGGCAGCACAGTTTATGCTGAAAGACTTTGACTGGACTTCTGTATCTTACTGTAGTAACAAAGAAAGAAATATTACACATGCAAATCTAAGTGTATATATACATAAAAATATATGTATGTACACTGATAAGAATAAGACAACAAACGGTTATCACAAACCTGCTAATGTGCAATTGGTATCCTTATCATAATTTTAATTAATTATTTGGCCAGTCCTATCGTGATTACTGCGTTTATGAAGCATTTTTAAAGCTATAAATGAATTTTCCAGAAAGATTAAATTAATATTTATAGGGCTGAAGTTTTAATATGTTTCCATGTTTATCTCATTTTTAAGCTAATAGTAAAATATTAGATCAAAAAGCTATCAGCAGAAACTAAAACCAAAAAAGACAATCTTTCTTTTTCATTGAGACTCCAGCCACGCATAACTAGATTAGGAGCACGACAAAGAGATTGTTGACATCATATCTTTGTTAGAAAGAGACATTCCAGATTAATGTTCACTGAAAATACAGATGAGTTTCAAATATACTATAAAGCATGGAAAATTGAAAACTGATAGTTAAATTCTTTTAATAGAGGACAATTTGGACTGTAGCTATCAAGCCCTGGGGAAAAAATAAACTGAGAACACAAAACTCTTTTAAATCAAAAGACTGAATTTTGCAAAGAAAGATGAAAACAACATCTCTAGCTTATAAATACTAAGTAAACTTTGACTTTTCATGGAAGAGTGCAAAAAGCACTCTTACTGCTTTTTCATAAATTCAATTGGACTGGAAGCAAATCCTATTAAAATAGTTGAGTGCGTGTACAAACCAATACTCTGGTTCTTTTTCTCAAAGGTCGAAAACAGTATTCTATATGCTAGGGGCCTAAACTAGAAGAGTTTTAAAGCTCTCATTTCCTTTTTATTCTCTACTTTCTTGAGAGTCAGGGAAACTATAAAAAGTACATGTCTTAATACAGTAGCCATATAGATAAGTTATAATAAGCAATCTTTATACATACATGTATATACACCTTCTTGACCAGGGAGGAGGGAAGAGGGGGAAGATGCCATGAAAAACATAGAACCACCCAAAAGGTCCTTCAAAAATGTCCCGCCTTTGAACTGTTATATGGTACATGGACAGGCTCTGTACTCAAGTTGATGTGTTCAGTTATGGTGGCAGCACAAAGTGGCTGACCACATACACTGGGTAGGGCTAGAAATACTGAATACTGCATGTTTCCGTTGCTGCATTTGATGACAGTGCTTACTGACACTTTTGAAAGCAAAATGTAAAACATTTTTGACTTCTCCTGTAATATCCACACCAAATGTACTTTGGGGGAAAAAGTTTTACACTCTACCTTGAAATCGAAAATGAAACATATTTTTGTTTTAGCTTGTGTAACACCAACTGCAGAAAACAACTCCTGCAGATCAAATTTTACTCTCTGTGGCATATGCATGACTTAAAGGTCTTTACATTTTGACTTCAGCTGTTCTCAGACAACAGGTTCTTATCTTCCAGCGCAATTGCACAGATTTAGCTAGAGGCAAAATTTTCTCAGGGCAGTACCAACAATTCTAAAGAGTACATTGATTTAGGAGCTGTTGTATAATAATCCTCTAGCCAAAACATTAAAGATGGTTTCATTTGTATTTGCGCAACCATAAATTATCACAAAAACCGTATAGTAACAAAGATGCAGACACTTGCAAACAAGGGTAATAATGTCATCTCTGTCTTCTGTTATCAGGGCAGATTCTCTTACAGGCAGTTGACCATCCAAACTGTACTGGGATCTAACCTACAGAGGCTTTTTTCATTCCCATCAGTGCTGACCTCTTCCAAATTCAACTTCACATGATTTGTTATTCAACTTTATGACTTTAGCTGCCGGCCTTCAGAACACTGAGAAGAAAACATGGTAAGAATCATGTAAAAAACATTTACCGACCAAATTTGCTGTGTGAGTCCCAAGCCACCAAAATGCTTCCTCAAAGGAAAAGAAAATGAATTAAGGCTTTTGATACTACATGCTCCATGAACAAATCACAAGAGGAATAAGAAAACTTCATTGGAAACACATAGAAGATAATAATATAACTGATGTCAAGATGATTCTCTCTTGCTATATATAGCCTCTTACACTGAGAACACATAACAACATTGATACATTTTCCTCTTAATTATAAAAATCTCTGCTTCACTTGGATTTCTTGAAAAATTTCTATATATGCTTATAATTCACGGATCATCACTCATGCAGGGAGAAGTTCATCAAACTTGTTGATATTCTAGCAGATGTCACTTTAATTGTAGCAAAATGTCATGAGAATACAGGACAGCCATCGAACCATAGCCTGTACTCTAGCAGACGAGAAACTAAAAAGTCCTTTTTAGTTGATTCAAATACACTGTCTCTTCACAATATCTGAAAGTTTTCCCTCCTTTGTCCCCCCCCCGTTAGCTCAAGCATCTTATGGTTGCTGGTTGTAAAGTCAGTAATACCTAAAGTCTCATGCATTTTCATTTCTCAGACAAATTCCAAGTACAACCACCCCTTTTTGCATCATGACTGAGAACATATGCATTGAAAAAGATACAGAGATACTGAGGAGTCATAGACATTAATTATAACTTCCCAATCTCCTCACATAGATTTTGGCCTGGTACGCTGACTTCAGTGCAAAAATCTTTAATTCATATGATTTTGTGTGGTGACAAGCACGATATGGTCTTCATACTGGGGCTACTAGATACTACTGTAACACAAACACTGCCAGAGTAATGCAAAAAAACCAAAAAGGTAGTTAAGCCTTTCTGTGTATTATCATTTTCTCCTTCAAAATATCTATTCCTGTATAATCACCACCTATCCTTACTTAAATTAGGGAAAAAGGAAGAGAAAGATATTTTTATGGCATCTTAGCATTAATTAACAGCACTACAATTAAACATGAAAGGCATCATATCTAATTTAAATAAATATCCTCCAAGTACATTTATTTCCTTGGAAAAAACAACAACAAAATCTATTCTGTCATTGAAAGAGTTAATTTTGAACCCTCAGATCAAAAGATATCAAACATTTGTGCAACATAAAACAAAAAGGAAAGTAGGAGCTATGAAGGGTTTTTTATTTAAAAAAAAAAAAAAAAAGGAAAAAAAAAAACAGTAAATGACACTTTCATTAAGCTACTTGTTTTAATTTCTTAAAGTAGAGGAAATGCCAAAAAACATTGAAGCAAGCCTTTGGAATAGCCATATCAGCAAAACTTTTTCTGGCAAGGACAAGTCTTGAGCATGGCATCATCCCCAGAGAAAGCTGACATTTCTACTACATTACTTTGACCATGTCTCTAAATGAAAATTGAGCTACACATGCACTAATGAACACAAAATCATGTAATTTTGTAGCATTCTAAATCACTGACATAATTATAATTGTCAAATTGTTCTACAGTAAAAATATGCTAGAACATATCCTGTTTATGGTTAGATTTATAGCGTTCAAACATCACATTTTATTCAGAATATTTGCAAGCATACATATTTATGTATAGCAGCTATACATGTAATTACAAGTTAAAAAGAAGGTCTCCGGTATTGGAAAGTTCTTAAAGTAGACTGACCACTCAAAAGTATGCTGCTTACCTTTGTTTAAATTGCAATTTCTTAAATTGAACTTATGATTTGCACATATACAAGGAGTATCTACCACCATGGGACTTCCTGGCCCTGACTATAACTCCAAAGAGTTTCCTGAATATAAATTACTATGAAATTACAATAATGCTAGTAATTACTTATTCTTCCCTGGGGCAGCTGCTGTCAAGGCCTGGACAAAGACAGGTATTTGCATGTGGTATGCAAACACCCAGTGGTTGTCTACCTGCAAAATGGCAGCACTAAAACAGATGGATCTGTGTCCTAGTAAGAAATGAGCCTGATCCAGCTGTATTCTCTTAGTAGCATACGTAACAACAAATCAACAACAAACAAAAAAAAAAAAAAAAAAACAACCACAGAACAAACCCCAAAACCGTATTTTCTAAGCCTCACGATAACTAATCTAGAAGCAAAACATCCGGTCGAAGACCTAGTTTAACCAAGCACCGCACAGACATGCCATGAAAGTCATTGCAACTTCATACTACGGGGAGAAAGTGAGGGGGGTCTGGAGGGAAAAGAAAGAAACAGAATGCAGTAACAAAAAGGAGACTGATACTCCTGAGATGAGTAACAGTCAGCTGAACATTTGACAAATTTAGGTCACAACTGTGACCATAATTACAGCAATTCCAAGGACTTTGTGCTATGCTGGGAGCATACGGGCACTGCTGGTGTTCCCCATTCTCTGTGTCCTCAGCCACACGAGGTACTGCACTGCACAAACTCAGAGGTGCAGCTCTTATCCCTGTTACTCTAATTTTTCATACATCTATTCCTTGATTCTGTGCATAGAAAATTTCTTTCTCTCCCTATTATATATAACTCTCCCCCCATCCCTACGAAGGGCAAACCTTTTATTTGTCAAATCGTCAAAATACTGAACAATACGAGTAAAGACAGACAATATCAGCATTATAGGTTAAATTGAGTACTACGAGACCATTTAATTAGAAAAATTAGTAAACCAAGGAAAGGCAAGTATCCATTGGATAAGGAAAAAAAAAAAAATGAAATAACATATTTACTTTTCACAATCCAGTTTTTTAAAGCGTTTACTCAAATCAGATAATCTGATGCTTCTTTATTGGTACCAAGAATATAAAAGAAAAGGTAAAAGCTCATTTGAAAATTCCAGGTTGTAGATTAAGACATGAAATGCATGTTAAATGGCAGTTTTTCTAGATTTTCATTTAAGGAAGACAATCTGTTCTTTTTCCCTGATAATCTATTGCTTGATTTTCTTTTCAGTGGCCTTTAGAGCCAGACTGTCTGAAGAGTCTAATTTAATCCTCACTAGAAGTCACTCTCATGGAACTGTAGAACAAATATTCTCATCTTCTGCATTTATTTCCACATGAATGGAAACCCAGACACTTGGAACTCATGAAATAAAATACTGAATTCCATGAAAGTAGAAAAAATTAACCTAACATTTACATGTATCTGAAATTGCCAGAAATATTAATATGCTAGTGTATTTTCACACAGAGAGTAATCTATAGTACCAAAGCTCTGAGGTTTACTGCAGCTAGATTTTCAAAACTAGAATGTGATGCAAGTGCATGCAAAAAGTAAGGCAGCAGCTGATACTACATTGGTGGCACGATCTATTTCAAAGCAATTCCAATACTACTCAGAAGCTAAGTTTCTACACTGCTAAAAGCTGTCATTTTTATTAAAAGCTAATAAATGTGATATAAAACAAGCACAATAGTTTAAGCATCACAGAGTGGGAACCAAATAAAAATACCTTGCAAATAAAGTTCAATCTAAGGACACAAACCTCATTATGCTACCCTGAACTTGATATAAGCACTTTTTCAACAATCTTTCCACACAAATTCTAAAAATAAGTAAATAAATAAGAAACCTTATCTGCATAAATTTCTCCTCATCCACCTTCCTCATCCTCCATCTAATAGTTAAGTTACATTCAACTGTTGAAGGAAAAAAAGAAAAAAAAGGCAGGGTTTATAAGAGGAGGAATGACTGGAAAAGCCACTCCTCCTCTATCTTGCTGTCATCTACACTTCTCCTTAAGCAGATTTTAGTCTTTACTCACCAGGAGGTAGGACCAGGTAGATGGGCTGTAGGGTAACCACTGACTGGGGCACCCCGGAGCACACAGAGCCCAGGTACCTCCCAAGCAGTCTCCTCCCTCAGCTCACAGCACTTGGAAGAACGTTTCCAACACCCAGACCTACATTAACCCCTTCAGTTTAACTGTCTTTTGTATCAAGGTGGGTTGCATGTACTACGTGTGAAAGCTGTGCAGTTTATCTTTAAAGCATAAGCTGGGAAGCTCTGGAAATATAACAGCCAGTGGATCTGGAGAAATCAGTCCAATTTCCAGAAGCCAATTGACGGTATGAGAAATAATGTTTAAGTAAAATCCAAATATCATTCTGTGTCCTAGGTACCAGCTCAGCTTGTCTTTTCTGCCTTTCTGTTAAACAAATCTAAAACCAAGCTACATTCAATGAAGAATTTTAAGGGATATTTTTTAATGTTTTCTCCAAGAGAGTAAGTGTGGTTTTGATCCAAATGGCATTAGAGTAGTTCAACCAATTCAATACTCACCTGAAGAGTCAGTCTCATTTAAGGGCCTCATTCAAACAAAATGTCATTTGGAAGGGTTTCAATCTTTAAAACCCATCTGCATTGTTGCCTTAAAAACAAAGCCATGAAGGAACTTCCTTTGTACCATTTGGATATTTGGGGTTTTTTAATTCATTATTAAGATTTTTTTTTCACACAAGCTAGCAAATGCTCTCTGAGAGGTGACACTAAAGAGTGTGGACACTAATGGGCCTTCAGTGGGTTTGGCAAATTGACATAGCCTTGTCTGGCAAAATAATTTTAGGTTGCTGTCAACAAGGTCAATAGCTACAGGTATTTTTATTTTTAACTTCTCAAATGGGATCTCAGATCCCAAGTTTCATCACAATCTACATAAACACATGAAAATATACATATATTGGCAGCTAATGGTGACTGTAATTCTCACGTGCTGTGAGTAGCCACGTTTGGGTCTTTTTAAAAACAAAACAAACAAAACCCAACAAACAGACCAACATTAATTGATTTTTTTCTTTAAAATTTACTAAAGACTTTTTGCAAGAAGTTGTTACATCAGAAATTGAAAGGCTCTACAGAAAGCCTGCCAAAAATTGCTGGAAAGTTTCCCACTGTTATCTAAGAGGTCTGGGTAATTACACCTTTAGAGTATAACTGTAAAGTATTTTGGTGTAACACTAAACACAGACTTAACCATGAGATTGCCATCAATACTACACCTCTTAAAAAAAAAATAAATTCATGTGCAGCTACTGATCTGATTTTGAGAACTGGTTCACAGCATAATTTTCTAGTACAAACATGATGTTACAATCACTCACGGCACATGCCTGGAGCACTTACCAGGATGCATTTGTAGATACAGCACCAAGACAGTCAGAGAGTATCTTGCAAAGACAACAAATGCTTCCCTGCCCCTTCAGTCACCATGTATGTTATTAAAGGTTAAAAGTTTTATACAACATTAAAAACACACAGAGAAAAATATTCAAGTCTAAAAAGGCTTTTTGTCACAGAGAACTCACAACCCTTTATTCTTTTCCTTTATTCAAACCCTCATGATTCAAATGGTGTACTTCTACGAATATTGTGTCCATAGCATTCCTAAACATATGCTGCAGTAAAGAAAGACGGAAAAAAAAAAAAATGGAGTTTGGCATACTCAAAATGCATTGTCTTAACCAGTAGATCATGATAGGGAGAAACAAATACTTTTTGCAAATATTAAATAGCACTAATAATTTCATTTTTCCCTATGAATGAGGTTTCAGTTGTTGTTTTATTAAGAAAAATCCTACTAACAAAGAAAACAAAAAAAAAAGATACAAAATAAATGATTATATAGCATACATATTCTGACTCCCTCACAGGAGAGTCTCTGGTTTCCCTGGGCAGCTGTAAGAGCAATCAACTTCAGTCACAGAAACCTCTTTTACAGGGAAGGAAAATAAAAATTAAGACCAGCACCCCTCAAACATATGTTCTACGGTTCCCCTTTTATCTCCTCTGAAATTCTGTTGTTACCCAGGCAAGCAGCACAGCCCAAGCTGCAAAGTTAATAGTTTAAAAACTGCATCTGAACTTACCTTGGTAAAAAATTTAATTCCTGGAGAACAAAACTTCCAGTCTGTTATGCCAGCTGTTCTGCTAACAAATGACAACTCCAGCTTTCTTTCTAGCTGTGCCGTAAACTGACATATCAAGATAACAGATTTTTGACAGATTAAATTTGTATTGGCCACAATTATTAGACACATGTTATGGAGGAATGACTTTGTTTGCTTTAATCATTTGCTAGACATACAGTGATAAGTAAAGAGCAAGAAAAAGGCTAACTACTGCTAAAGGTATTTTACATCTCTTTTTATGCTTGATAGTTTGCTTATAGCAATGCTAACCAAAAGTGAACAAAAACACTAGGAGAGAGGAGGAGAAAACAAAGCAGAAGACATTCACTATTTCTGCTTATGATGGGCCAAAAATCAACTCTGAGAACTCATAAACACTGTTTGGCACTTTTGAATTACAGATCCACTTAGGAATTTTGCTCTTGGGGTCATCTTTGTTTATAACGTTTACATACCATTTTAGCTCATTACTGCTGAGCATGAGATGGCATGGAACATTGAAGTCTTTTCCTGCAAGAGATGTAAATTAAATCTTTATGTAATGCTAACTCCTAACAGTTTTGACTCAGTGTTGGTTTTATGCATAACTTTATTAGTTTTCGTACGTATGACAATTTTGCAAATCAGCTTGCATTACTGGTACATTTGTTGAGAACGGAGGCTCCTTTGGATTTTGAGTCAGAAAGCTCATTTTACACCAGGACTGATGTTACTCCAGAGCACATTGTAATCAGCTCTGTCTGCTTTCAGACAAGAACAAAATCCCAGTTATCTAAACTGGCATAAGAAAATAATTTGGAAAAATTCTGTAGGTTTCTTCTGTTCTCTCTCTCTTCCATCTCCCTGACTGATCCTTTTGCTCCTCTTGAAATGATTTCTTAAGATGACAGTTTGGAAATATACAGAAAGAGCAAGTGGCATTGTAAGATGCAGTCACGTGGCAGTTGACAATGACAAGAAAAGTGCCATCTACTTTAGCTACCACCTAAACGGAACGAATTAAGAACATATTCCCCCATCTAATGCACAGCCAAATGGTCTCCTGCAGTGGTGAGAGCATGTTCAGATTACTATGATAGAGAAAAATAGTGAAATTAGGAGAAATATAGATACAATGGAGTAACAGCTAGGGCATTATGAGTTTTGGGCGACCATGACAGAAAGGAAAAAGCCTATGTATTCCTTCTCTGTGTACACAAATCTCTCCACTCACACACAGTACAACTTAGCTCCTAAGTGATGGGTGGTTTTGTACAGGAAATCACATTCTACCAAGGAAAAGGCATATTCCACTCTTAGGGACTAAATACAAAAGTAAAATCAAGGGAAAAAAGCAGCAAAATAGAAGGTCTTTAAGCCAGACAGAGTCATTTTTACTGTGTTCCTACAGCAGCAGCACAACTGTATCCTGATTCATGACTCTGACTCCTGTCCTCTGCCACAATGCAAATAAATAGCCATGAGTGCAGAGTATTTATTTTAAACACTAGACAAATATATATGAGCTTCAATCGGATCGTAATGCTCCGAGAGAAAGCAATGACTGATGATTCAGAAGATCTTTTAATTTTACAGATGGATAAAACTGAGTTTAAGCAGCTTCCCCGAGGGTACAAAGAAAACTGACAAAGCTAGAAGAGAAACAGACCTTTAGCCTTTCTGCCTCAACCTGTAGGTACATCATCCTTCCTAAAAGGGTTACAGTAGCAACTGTAATGTAGCCATAGGCATATTTATATTATTAATAAGCTATTGCATAACACAGATACAGATGGCGTTTCACAAAGCAGTAACTGCTCCACTGTGAATACAAAATAGGTTCAGGCAAACTAAATAACCACCTTCCAGAATTTTGGCTTAATTATTGATCTGCTGCCCCAACAGCATTAAAAAATGACAGGTGTCTAAGTTAATTTCTGTTTAAGTTAACATATTAAATAAATAAATAGATCACCTTCGGGAAGTCAGTATGTGCCTCAGTCACTACAAATCAAGTAAGTAGGAAAGATCTTCAAGATCCCAGAGTAGATTTGTAGTACCCATAGGTAAACGCTTGTTTTAAATGATGCCCACCATTGGGGGCTACATTTATTACTGCTTTATAGATACTTGCTAGCAATGTAGACATTATGATGTTGAATCACTGTGCGTTTGTGTATTGTAGTCCCCTTTGGTTCTCATTTATGATGCCAACAATAAATCCAAAGTCACCTGACCTCTGCAATCGAGCCAAAAAGAACACCTGCTGGAAATTATCCTTTCCAAATGACAAATTACAGGCAGTGTTTACATCAGGCAATTTAAGAAGAAAAAAAAAATATTGGCAGCTTCTCCCTAGTCCCTTTTTTGTTGGTACAATGCCTCCAACGTACTTACAAATAACTATACCCTCTGTCAAGGACTTACCATGCAACTTATTACTGGCATCAATTTAGGGACTCAGATAAAGAGGGATGTTTGCTCCCCCTGTCAGTCAGATAACATAGGGACGGATAGTACTTTAAGGATGTCTCTTCTATCAAGAACTAAGAGCAACTGCCATGTTTCTGACTGAGGTGGAGAACACTGACAGGTTCTACAAGAGGAAACAAGTGAACACCCAGATTTCTCACCAACAAAACTTAAGAAAAGCAGATTTTTAAAAAGATTAAAATTCCCAATTTAAACAAAATAATACTTTCAAATCATATAAGTACTACTACGATTCTTTTAAAAGACTTAAGGGCCTTAGTTACAGACAGGTGACTCCTGTTCTAAGCACTGCACACACGTGCATACACACACACAGGGTGTCAAAGACTCTGAGCTAAGGAGAGTATTTTCCAGAAAAATCAACAAACAATTGGAATATGGAGAAAGCAAAACATTTTAACATATGATTACACTGGTGACTCATAGAATCATAGACTGTTTTGGGTTGGAAGGGACCCCCAGAGCCCATCTAGTCCAACCCCCCTGCAGTGAGCAGGGACACCATTGCCTAGATTGTCCTATGCATCATTGTCCTTATTATATAATTACTTGTACACACAAATATACACGTAGATATGCATATTCACACACAATTATCTGCATGTTTTTAAATGCACATATACTAAAAATAAGGATAAGCTGAGTTAATTTGAGCAAGGGAGAAGGAAAATGAAAACAAACATATAGAGGGCAATAAATATGCGGCAAGGATAAAGGAACATGACAGGTAAGGAGACTACACCTGACAGAGAAAGAAAAAAAGAACAGTAACAACAACAAAAAGAAAGGAGATGCAGACAAAGAATACTATCAAGAGCCCAACTGATAAAGACAGACCCCTGACTTGCATTTCAACTATAGGTTTATTTTTCCTTCAAGAATAATAAATGTTAAACCAGAACAACAGTTGCTTTGCTACATACCTTCAGATAAAGCCCTGGATGCCAGGGGCTGTCCCTTTCCCTGGCAAAACCTACATTCGGTCACTCAGGTAAAAGTAACATTAAGGGAAATATCTGTGTCTAATACTCAAAATTCTAAAAAACATCAAGGACTTTTAATATTAAAAAAAAAAAAAGTATGGATTCTGCATACAGTGGTCCCTATTGAGATACAATTTTATTACATCTTAACATGCTACAAAAACAAACAAATTATAACATTCTAAGGTTCACTTTACTAGAACTAGAGTATCCTGAAGTCTAAAAGGAAAAAAAAAAAAAAAAAACAAAAACAAAGCAACAAACCAACCAAACAACACCCTCCAAAAAATCTCCCAAAGAACAAACATGGAGAACCGGCTGTGAAAGAGAGGAAGCATATTGGTATTAAACTCAGTAGCTCTAACTGTTTTTTCTTCTCTTCTAGTAAAGAAACTTTGCTCATTTACCTGCAGAAAACATATAGCATAACTATGTTACCTTGTAAATATACACATACTTATATTCAAATCAAAATGGATATGCATGTGTTTGCCAGTAACCAACTGTGAAAGAAAGGAAGTTTGCACTAAAGAGAAAGTGATAACAATTTCCAGAGTTCTTCCATACCTTTACATTCTTTTGTACTTGAGCACTGGAGAAAAGCTAATACCGGCACCTAAGCATTAAAAAATAAAAAAGAACCATCTCCCAGTAGTATTCTTTTATTGGAACACAGCGTGAATGCACCCTGACACTTCAGTTTAAGGTGTAACAAAGCAGTCTTCCATTCTGGTACAATACTCAGACTCCAGAGACACATTTAAGGGCTGCCTGCATTAGGAAACTAATGTAACCTCAGCAATATACCATAATTCCACAGGTTCTGGGGATTTTTTTTTTTCACATCCATTTCCTTTAGTAAGCATGCAAAAATTCAAGAAAACTCATTTGTAGAAGCTAGGCTTTAAACTTTCCTGTGCATCATTTTTACTTTTGTACCAAGCTTTGTCAACCCTTTCTCATTCTCTCTATTCAGAATGCATATTTACATACTATCTAGGAAAACAGGATCTGGTTTAATTTGGGACTATTAATTTTTGTTGGTAATCAGTCACTGATTCTACCAGATGTTTCTATTCAGAAGATAAAAGCCACGATACCAGACAAGGCTGTCCTCTCACACGTTGCTTAAGGCTAGACCCATCTAGAATGAGTTTAAAAGGTTATTAACTCTGCTTTATAAGCAGGCATGCAATACAGTCTCACAAGAGACTTCTTGGTTTAGCATATACAAAATTAAGTCTTAAAAGGGTCTTTACATCCCTCCCACAAAGGCAGAGTGCAGTACAGCCCCTCACTGGTTTATTTCTTCTGACACAGCAGCAGCAAGTGTTTCTCCTTCCAATGTCAACTATTAAGAGTTCCAGGGGAACTGGAGACGTAAATAGGTAGGACTTCCATCCATGACACACAGCACCTGTAATGCTTTACACATACTTCAAGAATGCAGAGGTAACCAGAAACATGCAGAGTCCTTTGACGTGAATTTAGGATCCAGTTAAAAACTCAAGGTAAAAATACAAAATGATTTAGAGGAACTAGCCCAAGACAAATGTCAAAACAACAAAAAGTCTTCCCAACTACTTCGTAAGCACTGCAGTGCCTTTCACTTAACATAAAAGTAGAATTATCATCAAAGCAGAAAAAACTATTACATCTGTCTCAAAACTGCTCTAGTCATGTTTAGTCTCTCAAAGGCTATCAACTTCAGTCTGGAACTAGAGTAAGCAGGAGATTCAGATTACTTTTACTTACCCTTCCCAACGTTTTGAGAAGAATTCTGCCTATACATTTTTTAGTCTTTGTTGTATACAGCCTGTTAAGGGTAGAAAAAAGTCCCATGGAAAGGATCACCTAGAAGCCTCTGTCCGGATTCTCCACTGTACAGTGCTCCATACAGCACTTCTGCTGCTTCTCAAGCTTGTGCTCTTCTCAGATGGGAAAAGAGAGGCCGAGACTGCACATTATTCCAAGACTCCAACCCTTTCCAAATCTGCATTTCAACCTCAAAATACAGCATATTTTCCCAGATGACAACGTCAAGACAAACACAGATAAACAAATATTATTCTGTAAGACTTTTTAAAAATAACAACAGTAAGAGCGGGTAAATACTAAATAACAGTTACAGTGATTTCCTTATTTTGCAATGCCACTGCAGAGAAACAACAAAGAAGAAAGCCGTGTGATTTTATTTACTATTTATTATCACTTAAATTGTTCTTTCTCCTGAGGCTAATAAGAGCTTTCTTTGAAAAAGCTAGGAGAAGCAGCAATCAAAAAAACAGGATTTACGGTAGAAAGCCTCTAGCCTTCTTTTCTTTTATACTTAACAAATGGAAACCTTACAGATCATTTGTAACCATCAAGGTGTCCTAGAGCAAACTGTATAATCAGAAGATATTACCTCCACGAATTTTACTGTTTCTGCTTCTTATCCATTGCATCTTATTCCAACGTAGGCAAGACCACTTGAGACAAAATGCTTAAATCTACCTTTGCATATGTACTAATAGCAATGTAATCGGTAGAAATGGGACAGTGCATCTTTAGTAGTAAGTGAAGACCAAGGCCAGTAACAGTATTACTTTTTTTGCTGCAGGGGAGGGGAAGTAACCAACCTAAATGAAAAGCCGCCTTCTTCCTCTCATTCTACTCTGTAATGCTTATCCAAAATCATGTTGAATACTATTTTGTATGTACTTATACATTTAAGCTATCTAATTACGCAAAATTCTGCCAGCACAAACAACTGCAAAGCAGCTGGGCTCCTTCCAGCCAGGCAGCGATGACATTCTGTACAACTTTTACCTGGTATTCTTAAACAAGTTTTATTCAGTTATCAGGCATGAATTAACAGCAACAGTTTAAAGATAACATTGAGCAGGAAGAAAAGCAACCAGCTAAGAAATCAAGGCATACTACTGAAATATAAGATACAGACAGCCAGTATCTTTTTAAGAAAATAATTATTTAATCAGTATTTAATTTCTCAGCTGTTTCAGTGCAGCACCGGGTCAAAAAACTGCTCTGCAATAGAGACTTCATTGCAGACAGTGGCTTTGGGAAGGCAACAAAAAAGAACAAGCATAAAAAAAGAAATATGTACTATCTTATTTACATCATGTTTCTCTAATAGGAGGAAAAAACATGTAAACATGCAGCAGAGAACATGAATTTACTTTATGAATTATTAAAAATGACTTTCATATCTCATAAAATGATATTTAACACCATTTATTGAGCCTATAAAGATTGGGTTTTTTTTTAAATTGGAACAACTGCACTAGCAGAGCGCACAGAACAATTTCAGCAAGTGAGAGGAGTCAGGTGGCGGGGCCCCAGGGAGGTTTGACAGAGAGGGAAATAATTCAAGTCTTTCTAGCATAAATTTTGAAACTGAAAATTCATGGAGTATGGAGAGAGACAGCTTAAGGGAAATATGGAGGTAATATATGACAGGTTGATATAGCAAAGAATTTGGAAAGAAACTGTTTATTCCCACAGCCCATTTTTTCTTATCAACTGGGTAAGTTCTTCCTATTTCTGCCTAATTCAAAGTCATTGAAGAAAAAACAACAGCAAAACAAAAAAAAAACAAACCTCTCGCCTCAGCCCTGAAGACCCCTCACTATCCCATCACCTTACTATTTTTGGTTAGCACACTGAATACACATCCTGAAAAAACAAAAAACAAACAAACAAGAAACCCACAAAAACCCCAAACCTGCCAGCTGTTGTGAGATAAGGGTAATAGTGAACGCTGAGTTTAAGGAGCCTCTGACTCTTCACCAGACTTTCAGCCCTCCAGTTGCTTGCAAAGCATCCCCTGACAGAAACACAGATGGGCAGATGGACAAAAGCACACAGAACATATATACACATATACATATACGTATATATGTGTAGGAGGGACTGGGGTGGGGAGAGTGGGGTGGAAAAGAAAGCTCAGTTAGATCCCTCAGACAGAAAACTAAAAACAGGATGGGAGAAATCAACTCTTTAGTTGAGATAACAAGCAACATCACACAGATCCTAGGTCTCCAATTGAAAATGAGCTATTAAACAAGAATAGCAACAACCCTGGCCTACTCAATATTTAATGCCATTATTTTTAAAAACAGCTGTTGGGTGACTACAGCATTAGTCATACAAATGAGAACTGAGACATGAAAACGGGGGGCACAGACACAGCAGTATGAACGTGTTCCTGAGAACAAATTGTGCCCCTGTCCCAACTCTTATGGTAACAACATCTGATTTTCCTGAAATGTTGTTCCCTGTGCTGAATATTGACTAAAACAAAGCAGGTGGGGATGGAGGAAAAGTGTGATGTACATGCTGATTACCCTCATTTCACCTGTCCCTTCTAAAGCTTCTCTCTTGATTTGATTTTTAAAGGATTGCATGTCAAGACTACATGATACTTTTGACAGCAAACTGCTGATTTACCCTATCAGGCAAAACCTGACTGATTATTGGACATTTAGTTAATCTCCAAATGGGGAAACCAGCAAAACATCCAACAGTAGGCAAGGTTTGTTTGGTATTCCTGTTTTTTAATTATATTTGATTATTCCCCAGTAATAGAGTCTTGGTGTCTATTAAAAATCCCTCTGAGTTCAGTGGCTCATCTGCCTACAAAAAGAAAGACTGAAGGAAACAATTCTGAAAGCAACTGAGATCCTTGCACTTTCTCATATTTAATTTAAAGGCATATATTTGGGGGATTGGTGGTGAAGTACTAAAAATTTTCCTTCATTTTCATTTGCTTTGGATCAGCTTGTAAACAGAAAGACCAAGGCTTTTGGTGAAGAAACTTTTAAAGAAAATATGATGAAAACCTATCCCTGCAAGCATAGCAAGCGTTCTGGGTTTGCAGAACTACAAGCCACATGTCAATGATATCCAATGAGGTGCAAAATTTCCACTTCTGGAAATCAGCAATTCTGCAAGAACATCATTACCGTATTCTGCATGATGGATTTCAAATCTAGGCACACGCCTTTTGGTGCGAGTCAGGATAGGGACTCGGTGGGCTTGTCTGAAACACCTTATACATTATGGAACAGAAATCACTGACGTAGTTAGCAGGCAAAGCAGATATGCCACACCTTTAAGGAACGAAGTACTTTTTGTTACTAGGAAGCATTTTGTACGTTATCACAGTTCTGAAACAATTTTATAGGTTTACTCACAGTCAAGTACATAAACGATACTTGAGAGTGTTGCAAGCTGTGTTATTTGCGTGCACGCTGCCTCACACGCGTCTGTACGCCCACGGCGAAGCTTGCTCTCAGCTCCCACCCCCAGTCTCCAGACTTTAACAGGGCCACAGCTGCAGCATCATTCAAAGGTCTGGCTTCACCTGCCTGCAGCAAGCAGGTGTTCTTCCAAGATACCAAGTAACCTGGACAGTCTGTCAAAGAAATGGCCGCAATGGGACTTTCTTGTAGAGGAAAACATTAAAATTAAATGACTGGAGTAATCAGGAAATATTAGATATTTATTTTACAGATTTGGCTAGCATAAACCATGCACGTGGCAGCAGATTACAAATTTTTATGCTGATTTTGAAAACAGAACCACCCTGTTGAATGATGAAATACAGATAGATAAAGCAGTCTTTTCTGGGTTTTAAAATGGTTATTTGCAGCAAGTTGCCTAGAGAAACCTGTTATTCGAACTGCTAGTTCATAGCGCTCTCTACCATGTACCACGTGCTAAAATCATGAACCCACACATCGTAAACAGCGATACATGCATTTGCTACTTAGTGACATTTACGTCCTAAAGCCCTAAATATTATCAGACTGTTTAAATAAGAAATTATAACACACTGTGGAAATGGCAGATAGATCCAGAAGCACAGCATTTAACCTGAAATCTCTACATAGATGGAGCAAGGTCTGGCACATCCAGCTTAGAGGAAGGAAGAAAGGATGTGTTTTGGGCAGAGACACCATGGACACATGATCCTTCAGCAGATAAAGCTGATGGACATCCCAGAACTGCCCATTCCAGCTCATTACCAATTTCCTGAGGTTTTGCACCCAGCTAGAAGAATTTGTAGTGGAAAATCCTATGCCTGTTTTCTGTAGGAGGTCAAATTAATTGATTACAAGGATCTTTCCAAAAGTCCTTTTCTTCTCTGCACTGCCTTCTGTTAGCCTGTCCCCCTCCTTTCCCCAGCACTTCAGCCACAGAAATTGGACTACAGCTTCCACATGGCTACCAAAAGCTCCCACTTCATGCCTGAGCCTCATTTTGTACTCAAGAGGGTCAAACACCTGAGTATCAACCCAGAGACAGCTGCCAGTCCCACAAACATAAACAGACTATTGCTGGAAATCGGCAACACTGTCGATGCATCTTGCAGCCACAGAAAGGCTAAGGAGCTTGATAGTTCCGCACCCACAAAAGGAGTGTGCACCTGTTTAAAATGCAGATGATGATAGCATTTGACGGGTTTGGAGATCAGGAGCATATATGAGTGTCCTACGGACATGATGGTTCATATGCTAACAACATGAACATTATGTAAACACAGTTGTCCAAAATCCAGATCATAGGAAAGTAGCTAAATAGCATGTATATAGCATAGCTATGAAATGATTAGAAAAGCTAAATGCCAAAGCACAGTCTGCATTTTTAAAACTACCTGAGAAGTTTTATAGCCTTAATATACGTCAAGCTTTTTTTCTCCAGCTGATTTTTTTTCCTAAATGTCCCAAGCAGAGCACAGTCCAGCAACAATACATTCAGCAGCAACAGAACAGTCGAGTCTTCCCAGAAGACAGTATTTTTCATTCATTATGAGCTACGCAAGAGATTCAGCTTGATTTCTGCCTGATCCAATCAGGTAGAGCACCAAGGCATCCATGTCAGCTAGTAAGTCAGCCAATACTTCCTAAAGTGGTCTACTTTTATTTCACCCATTTCTATCTAACATATTTCAACATTTACAAGAAATGCAGCATAAAGAGAGAGACAAACTACTACTATTTCTTGTGTTACCCCACCACTTTTAAAGCCTTGTTTTATTAAAATATTAGCCTTCTATAATGAACTCAATACTAGCATATCAATGATATTAAATTACTAGTAACGATCCCTGAGCATAACAAAAACTAACCACACTTCTGTTTATCATCATCACATTTACTTCTTCAGCATCAACCACACTGGAGCAGTCTTTTAGCAGCTGCAGAGCCTTTGGTGGCCCATGGCATAGTTCTACAGCTGGATAAAATATCCACAGACTGGCTCAAAGAAAACATTTGACCTCAAGGTACAACAGATCCTCTTTGAAACAAACTTTCTCCTCCTAAGCAATCTGAAGAGTCAGTCTCTAGAAGTGAGTCTGCAGGTATTAGACATGAAGGGAGAAAAAAATCCTTTTGAAATAAGAAGGGGGCTGGGGGAAAGAGGCAATTCAAGCATACTTGATTCCAGATCAGATAATAATGGTTTGGAAAACTGTTCACTGGATGGTGAGATTAACACTAACATTTCTCAGCTTTTCTGTTATGCCACAGAAGGGTGGGAATTATGAGTTGGAAAAAGTGCCATGCTCTAAACTATTTATCTCCTATCACATATCTCTGGGTCTTTTCCATTACAAAAAAATGGCTCAAACATTACAAACTGTTTTGCAATAATTTCATCACATATTATCATGGTATATTTCTTGCAATTCTCTGCACTTTAAAGGGCTATTGTCTGTGACCAAATAACTTAGATTAACATATACAAATCTCAGAGGTACTAAAATCAAGTCTTTGATTTTCTAGGTCTTAGTTATTTCATTTATGTTGCCCATAAATTCCCCTAATTTGTATCTCCCCAATTTTGTAAGATCAAAATCACTTGTAACATTAGCCATCATCTTTCATACCAAAATTCAAAAAAAAAAAAGACCCAACCCAGCAGCATATATTATAATATTACATAACCTGCACTCTAATACATGATTTGGACATTAACAGCCCCACTGAACACATACAGCAATTCAAAGAGGCCAGTAAATCTCATTTTAAGGCCTAGTATGAAGTGCACCACAGCCACAAAATGCTACATCAGAATGCACTCTCTGCTGGCTGCCATTTGGTGCAGACCTTACGTTAGAGCCCAGGCAAAAAAAGTATTACAGAGTTTTGAACTTTTAATGAACTGGAGATTTAAAAAAAAAAAAAAACAAAAACAAAACCAAAAACAAAACAAAACAAAAACAACACAAAAAAACCCAACAACAACAAAAAACCCAAAAATAAAGAAAAAACCCCAGTAAAACAAAACAAACAACAACAACAAAACCTAAACAAAACCACAAACAAACAACAATAAACCCCAAAAAAACCCAAAAAACCTCACACATCACCACAACTTTTTTCGGGGGGAAAAAAAAGAAATCTATAAATATAACATTAAAAGGCAAAAAGCGTGGGAAAATAGAACACCACCACAAAGATATTAAAAAGCATCAAATTGAGGTTTATGAAATAAGCATTAGAAAAATTTCCAGACCATAGTATGAGTAAATAAAGGAGATGAACTGGGAAGGTGAGCCTTTTGGGATAGCCTGTTGCAGAAGTTCGATTTCTGAAAGGATTTCCCATATTGTGGGAGCATGAATTTACATACTTAACCTGCCTTGGGTACTGAAGGGTAAAACTTGAACAGCAACAAATGATCAGAAAACCAAATTATACAGAACTAGTGGTAAGATAGAATGGGAAGGGTCTATCCACACATCCGCTGAAAAAGATGAAGATCTCAGTCTCAGGCTGATGTCAGATACTTACTTCGGATCAGCAGGTCTCTGCCATAAACTCAGCACTGATAGAGAGTAAAGGTCTTATCAAACAATTTGCTAGACAAATCGAGAGAGCTTTTGACGCAAAATTATCAGGCAACCAAGAAATATTAGAAAGAAAATTATTAGATAATAAGTTGTGTCCTGTAACAGCAGTTCACTGTACTGCAATATTGTGTGAGCATAGCAGACTACTTTATCCTCGAGAGTACAATAATTTCCAGTTTAGTAAAAATCAAATAGTTCACAAGGGGTTCAAATATAATTAATAAAATTAAAAATAATCTTACCTTCTTTTGATCTTCTAGTTTATGACTTACTGGATTCCTTCCATGTTTGTTCATCTCTGAAGATAAATCCATCACATTCACTCCTTGCCTTTCAAAACGAAATTGGTTCAGCAATACAGCAAACTAATCCAAAAAACGGAGGCTACAAACACAGAGACATGGTGTTTTTTCCATCACACACCATCTCTGAACATCAATGACTTGGAGAAATGACTAAGAAACCCATTGATTGAGCTGAGGAAAACTTTGCAGAGTTCACTCTTGGGACTTTCCAAATCACCATAGCGTTTTAAAAAGCTGATGCTTAAGAAGAGAAATATTCATCTGCTACTTTTAACTCCAACTGCTATCTGTATCTTTCTTCACAGGTTCCCATTTTACAGAAGGTTACATCCTGCCTGTGAACCTGTTAAGAGAAAAAAAAAAAATTATCAACATTGATTTGCAATTTGCTATCAGCTCTTTGTAACTGATTATCTGTCTTCTTCGTGTGTGTATAGGGGTTATTTATTTGTCTTGGTGGTGGTAGTATTATTATTTTAAAGTAACTAGTACTGGGTTTTGATCTAGTACTTGTCAGGATGAACCTATACATGATCCCACTCATCCCCCTCTGCATCACAGTGGGCATGCAGAATATTCGCTGAGAACAGCTAGCGAATTGCAGCCACAGACATCAAGGAAAAGTTAAAGAGAAAAGACTATTTGACTAAAGGAAGCATAGATGAAAATTTTTCTTCATCATTATATACTTCTTACTCAGTGCCTTCAAAAAGTAATAGCCAGTATAACACTGACAGAGTCAGACAGGAAAAACCTGCAGTCAGAATACTACGTCCTAGCCAATGTGATAAACTAAAAGAAAATAACATCTCCCCCCAAAATTTCTCTTGAAGGCTGCAAATGGCAGGGGGAATGGAAAAAACCAAACTACAATCAAGATTTGTTTGCCAGAAAGTTAAAGTTCTGCTAACAGCAAGAGAAAGAGACAGTGACTCTTCTGTCATTTTTGACAACAAAAAATGTAGAATATTCATGCCTTCAGTGTAATTGAATACCAATTGTGTTTAAACTGAATTAACTGAGTAGATGAAGCCTACATAAAAAATAATTTGAATGCCATTTCAATTCATTCTAAATGCATAATGTTCACAATGTGCCTTCACTAATGCATATGGAATAAGAAATATGTCTAAATAGTGTATTGAACGTTACATGCTAGGTCATGCAGTCTGTCTCTAATAAAGTGACATTGATAAGGTTATTCTCTCAACAGAATAAATAAATCCAAAATTCAGTGGAGTCATTACTAATTTTACTATCAGCTTAAACTGCCTTTTAATCAGACCTAAGGTGCAGGTGTTTTAGGCATCTATGGTTTGGGGGGGGG
>KL283550.1:0-14365 GCA_000699545.1 Podiceps cristatus
GGGGAGGCCACGGAGATGGTCAGAGGGCTGGGGATTGGGGGTGTTCAGCCTGGAGTACTGAAGGCTGCGGGAGATCTTCTAGCAGCCTTCCAGTACTTAAAAGGGGTCTTATAAGAAAAACAAGAACAGACTTTTCAGCAGAGCCTGTAGTGGTAGGACAAGGGATAATGGTTTTAAGTAAAAGAGGGGAGATTCAGGCTAGGTATAGGGACAACATTTTTTATAGTGAGGGTGGTGAGGGACTGGCACAGGTTGCCCAGAGAGGTGGTAGAAGCCCCATCCCTGGAAACATTCCAGGCCAGGCTGGATGGGGCTCTGAGCAACCTGATCTGGTTGAAGATGTCCCAGCTCATTTCAGAGCCTTTAAAGGTCCTTTCCAACCCAAACCATTCTATGAAACATTAGCTTTTCCTAAGATCAGACTAAATCTCTGAGTTTTCTGAAGCACTTTGCCCATCTTTTTCCTAGTCCCATTTTTGAATCCCTTGCATAACCTCCTTATTATATTGGACATCATATTAAAGCTTTCTGGACTCAGTCTCGAACATAGTACTAATCTGTTTATAACCACATCTTTCATCTTTCTGTCACAGCACCCCTTTAGGTGATTATTTTCACCAAATAATTTTCAACATTAAGCTTCAGGCTCCATCCAAATAAGAGGCAACAAACAAACCCAATTGCTTCCTACCCTTCTTTGAGAAGCCTTTCCTCTCCAACTTTCTGTCTACAGAATGGATTTCAGTTTTCTTCACAGAAAATTGTTCATTGAAGGCCAAATATTCCACCTCAAACATTTGATTTTGATGAGGAAGCAGCAGAGAATAGACAGGCTCCCATTTAGGTAATCTGGGATCCACAGCAATGAATTTTTGAAATATCAGAATGTCCCATACATTAAAATTCCCAGTTTTATCCAAGAACAACACTGCTGCTGAAATACTTTTTGTTCTGTCTCTAGACTGATAAAAAATCAACATGCTTGTTGATATGTTTTTGATCATGGGCCAAAGGTAAGCATTTGAAATGTCTTTCTGAAATATCTCAAATTGACGTTGGTAGGCAACCAATGTCAAGGAGCTTCTTGAGGGTTGTTTTGGATCCTTAAAGAATTCCAGTAATAAAATATTACCTGAATTAAATTATAAGGTTTTTTTTTGTTTTGTTTTGTTTTGTTTTTTTTTCCTATAAATAGCTTAAATTAGAAATATATTTCTCTGAATTAAATTATGAATAAATCTCTTGTACAGGAGAACAGTCCAAGATGGACAAGACATCACAGTCACCTGAAAGCTGCGCCTGGACAGAAATCTTTTAGTGATGCTTCTCATATCTCTCTTAGGATGTTAAATGCAGGCAGCTTGGTGAACCCAATGTGGTTCAGAAGGGTGGTTTAAAGTTCATGATTTACAATGGCCCAGTTCAGGAGACGCAGCTCACCTGCTTGTAGCTTTGGGTACTGCATGGGTTTCTCCTCATGCTGATTTATTGATTAAAACAGTAGAGTCTTTAGGATATGAGCTTTTGGACAATGATGAATACAGTGGGGCTTGAACATGTCCTCGAGATGTTTCCATAGCATGACTAGCAAGTAACAGTGGGCTAATGGTGTACAAGGCTTACCCTGGACTTTTGCAAAAGGGGAATTTCACCTGCTGGAAAAAACAAAACAAAACAAAACAAAACAAAACAAAACAAAACAAAACAAAACAAACCCATGCTGAAGTCTAAGGAACCTCTGCAACCTGAAGTTGCTACCTGACTTCCAGCTCACACTAAATTATCTTTTCCACCCCCCATATGACAATTTCCAGATAAGATTTCAAAGACCATTGCCTTTGCCAGATATTTAATTTTTTTGCATGATTCTTTTGCATCTGTCTTAATTCTACTCAACTCATGGGGGAAGAGAAAAAAAAAAAAAAAAAAAAGAGAAAACAAGACAGAGAAAGAAGTTAAAAAAAAGACAAACAAACCCATCAAAATGATAATTGCTAAGTTATCATTTGCTTGCTCTTTTCCAGTCTAGCTGCTGCAGCAGCTCCTCTCTCGTCTTCCCCTCTGCCTCAGCTCCCAAATGGTATCAATTATCCACAAATCTCACAGGGCCTGCACCATCTGAATAACAATTCATTAACCTTCACTTTCCTCCTGCTGATTAACTCGCCCCCACCACCTCCCCAATGTAGGAGACAGCATGTCGGAAATTCAGCCAAACTTTTTAATTATGCAAATAATACAATACCCAGAGATAATTATTTAGCCCAGGACTCAGGCTGCATAGTCTACGCTCTGTTCTGCTCTCATAGGCTTTTCGACTCCGTTCTCTTCTTTACATCATCTTAGATATGTCAAGGAGAATGAAAGATTTTTGGTTTCACTCAGGGCAGGTGTTCACTCAGAGAAGCCGCGCACACACGTGCCATGGTTTGGGGAAGAATCGGTTGCTGCAAGGCTGACCAGGGAACACAAAGAGCCGGTTTAAGTTTTCAATATCTATCTTTCAGTCTGCTGACTTCCAAGCAGCCTCCAGATAAACCTTGTGTGGATGCAAAATCTTTCATTGCAGGGCTGAATTTTGCATCTTACATCTGATAGGACCCAATCTGTGTAGTTCAAGTTTTTTTCATTGCTCATGTTTGGTATGGAACTGCTGAGCACTGCCTACCTTTTTTTTTTTTTTTTTTTTTTTTTTTTTTCCAGTCAAAACCCTTTCTTATTGCAGCCAAATTTAATATTTCATAAATGAATAATTGGAAATCAAGTTTAAACCTTCAAACTTTTCTTGTTGACAGAGCTAACTTAAAAAAAAAAAAAAAAAATATTACCAGAATTTTGTTTTATAAAATTACACATAACTTTCACCCAGAGCTAACTCAGGAATGGCAGGATGGATTTGTTTCAAACTTTCTAGAACGCTTTTTGACAGACACATATGGGACTGTTTCCATTATGCAAAGGGTAAGATTCTGGGTGCATAAGATTTTGATCTTGGATCTGCAATCAATGTGCCTTATGGCTCTGACCGAGTCACATAAACATGTCTAGGCATCAGTACAAGCGGTCTATGTGCTGACTTCCGTAGCTCTGGCTGGTCTGATGAGTCTCTTTACCCATAAAATAGAGGTGATGTTGCTTTATAAAGAATTTTCAAATCTTTCAACTAAAACTTTCTTAGAGTTACAGATCACATCAACAACATCAAATTTTACTGTCTGCTGCACTTGTCTGATCATTCCTGCACATTGGAAAAAGATAACTGATTCTACTTGATAATCAGGTTCAAATATAGTAGCGTAAGCAAACCTTTGTGAGATTAAACTACGCAAAATCCATGAAAGTCTGGACTCCTCTGACAATACTTTATATTTCCTAATTTTACCGTGTTTAAATTTTGTTCTTAGAAGGAAGTCATAGTTCTGTGTTCAATATCTCCAATTGCTGCTAGAAATTTTATAAAATTTCAAAATTTCAAACACATTCAAATTGATTTCACTGTCCAGAATGTAAAAGAGAACAAACTTACATCATTATAGTGCTTTGATGATAAACTTCACTCCTAAGCAAGAAACAACACTTTGACGTCCTATTATCTTTTAATTTTCAATTTCATCAATATTTCAGAGTAGCTGAATATAATTATCTCATTTTGGTAAGTGGGAAAGCGAAGATGCAGGCAAGATAAGGCCCTATTCCTAAATAATATTTTAAGCTTAAGTAGCAATTGCTAAATCCAAAATGGACTATAAAGAATGTTTTCTCAGCTGCTTCCTAATGAGAGAGGAGTCCACTTGCCTTGGCACCTTATTTGCCCTCCAGGACCACCTCCCTTTCTGTCTGTGAGCATAAACTACCCAAATCATAATGTTGGAAAAGTCAGTACCAAAAATCCCAGCATTTCACAGCAAATGCCCTCCCTGACCTCTCTTGTCAGTTGGACTCAAACCACTAGGAAATTGAAACAGGTCTGGATGACACAAAACATATAAATGTTCATATAATTAAGGACTGTGACCACAGATCCATTCTTCCTGTCTCTTACATTTCTTACTCTTACAGGCAGTCCCTTGCTCAGGCTGGTGATTTTTACCAGTCTCCTCCTTAAGTATCTAGCTGTTCTCATCCCTTCTGTGGGAATCCAAACTCAGGGTGTCCACCCAGCAGCAGGAGTAAGATGCGACAATACCAAGTCCAAACGCGCCCTATAGACCAAATGCAATAGATTGTTTAAGAACCTAGTGCTTAAAGAAATACCCTATTTCACAAAGATGTTCAGCACCTTTAGCCATTATTTTCTATTATGAAGAGGCAGATGTTCTTCTCTTCTAGAAAGAGGTCACATGTTCAATTGCTTATGTATGGTGCTTCATAACTAATTTTAGGGATCTAAGTTTTAACAGTTTGCCCTATGCAGCTGGAAAAAAACACACTGAAAAGCAGAGTCAGTACTGAAATGAAAATAAAGGCAGCCTTAGTTCTCTGGCCCATGTTCAGTGTCTTAAGATTATATTGCTTCATCAATGCTACATATGAATAATTCTTTGCCTGCCTAGGAGTTGTTTCTGTCCTTTTCAGTGGCCAGAAAATGGCACTTAACAATACCTGGAAATCAGGTAGGAAGTTAAACGAAGAACAATAGTTGGTCTGAATGAAAGATTTGTGACACAACATCAGGCCTAGGCAAGGATTACCAGTGGAATGGATTCACTTTCCCAAAGGTTAGAGAAATGCCCACTAAATAATGTGAAGGCAATAAGTGAGGGAAGGTATAAATACCTAGCTTTAAAATGTATCCAGGACATCACTCCTGCAAAGTCTTCAATCACTGTGAACAGCCAAGGTTTGATTTTTCGCTGACTTGGAGACATCCTGATATATGCAGACTATCGACTGCATAATGACACCAGGGGATGTGGGTTTGGTATCTGTAAGGATTCACAGGCAAACTTCTGCCTAATGGAGCTCCAACATCACGTCTTGCACCATTCCTAAGGTCTCCACACCTCTGACTGCACACTGGTCCTTCAAATTCTCCTACTTAAGCATAAAAATATGCAGAAGTCTTCCATGCTGGTACTTTGTTCTTAGCACCCAACGAGATACCGATGATTAGTTCACGTCTTCTCAAGTGCAACCATGTTTACGCAAATAAATTTAAATGATCCATGATATTCCCATGCCATTTTTTGGAAGATATACAACATTGATTATGTGGCTTGCCTTTTCGTTTGTACAAACCCATACTCATCTCGGGACTTTTCAGATTTAGAGCTGGAATAAAATTTCCAGGTAAGACTTACTGACCCTGTTTCTCTATCCAGCTGGACTGACCTTCAAAACCAAAGTTGGAGAGGGACTCTGTTAATGTATGTCTACAAACTTGTAACTTGATTTTTGTATAAGTGCTAAGCTAACTCTGTTTAATTGATTTTCCACATTGTACACTGAGAAATAGGATTTTTATGGCTCTTGAATAATTCAGAACTTTTATTCCTAAGGCAAAAAAAATGGGCAAGGAATAGAAGCATAATTATCGTTGTAGCAGAGGTCAAAAGGACAACCTGGCCTTAAGTTCATAATGTGCTTGTGCTCTTGGACTCATTGTGGACTGTGGAATATTATCCTGTTGAAATCTTATTACTTAAGGAAAAAAAAGAAAAAAAAAAAAAAAAAGGAAGAAAAAAGCATACAGGCAGTTAGCTGCAAAAGAAATGGAGAAAGTGTTAATTTTTAAGCAAGTTTGACAAAGATTGAGTTTCATATGACAAATACTGTCAGCAAGACAGGATTCTGTCAGTGGAAGAAGTTTAAACATTAACAATTTCTGTCAGGCTGTTGACACAACCACGGCAGACATTTCCCAAGATGCTGAGATGACTGCTGGCATTTGTCAACAATCCTGTCACAGTGACAGCAATAAGACCATGTCTGGAAATGTGACAGTTTTGGCTTTGTGTTCCCCTGAGCATTGGCCCAGGTGTTCAGAGAAAGTGTGGGAAAAACCCGTATTTCTGCATTGTCATTCGAACACGGAAAAAACACAGGAGGAAAATGAGCTGTCACTCCAATTCCCATGATGCCTTGCTGCTTAGCATAACTCTACTCTGCGGCCCAGGGTCCACTGGTCCATACTCTGACAGATAATTAAGAAAGCAGCAGCTTTTTCTAGACGGCTCTTCCTCATGATTTGCATTTTAGCCAGAGGCGACCAGTTATAAAAAAAACATGATGGAAAGATGGTAAGAAGCCAATTAGATGGATGGATGGCTGACTGACAGCTCTCTGGTATTACTACTCCGGATTTCATTGTATGTAGCCTGGCAGTTTTCAACAAGAACCAACTTTTGCAGGTTTGTAGAGCTGTTAAACGAAGGACTATATATAGAATGCAATGGTTTTGCAGAAATCTTTTACGTTTTCCTGAAATAAACATTTATTATTTCCATACTCATTTAAGCACAATAATCTCTCTTAATTAATCGCAATTTACGTAACTGCATTCAGAAATTCTGGAAGGCTTTGTATTAAAATAGCTCTGTCAATACAGCAATGATTAAAAAGTGAGCTGTAAGTTAAACTGTGACACTTTACAACAAGGCAGAGGTGAAGCCAGTTAGTAAGTAACGCTTCCAAGGAACAAGACTGTTTTTTAACATAATTAAATGGCACTGATTCATTTGAAAGAATAAAGTATTTGTCTGAAATAAATAAAGTATTTGAAAGAATAAAAAGAAATCTGAAATTTCTCATTGTGCTGGAAGAATCCGTTCTCAGTGGATGTTTCCTTTCTTCTGGGGATTTTTTTTTCTCCTGTTGTTTTTCCCAGAGAGAAATGACTGTTTTGCACAGGACCTAACAGTTTTAAATATGAAATAGCTTGTAAATTGCTACTTTCCAGCTCATCTGTTCAGCTCCAACAGCTGGTAGCCAATCAGAAATATTCTTCTGTGCTAGTGCCTTGTGGCTGTATCTCACTATAAAATTTAAACATTAGCAGGGCTTTTGTTTCACTTTTGTGTTGTTTGTGGATTATTTTTTTTTTATGAATACCAAATTTAACAAAGCGCAGCAGCAATTGCATTTCCAAAGCTGCAACTGCCATCCGATGAGTAATAGTCTTTGCCAACATAAAAAGTCCCTCAGCTTTCTTTGAGTTCTGCCAGTTTATCCAATGCTGGCAATTATCTCTTGATGAATGGTTGGTTGTTTTAGCAAAGTTTCCCGTAAACCAGTGCTTCAAGGAATATGACTTTGTGGATGTGAGTCATCCAAATTGTTGGGAGCATGGATAACTGAAAATGTTACTCCTTTTTTTCCTGTTGCAATATAACACAATCAAAACAAACCCATTGGAATCTCCTTGTTCAAATCTGGCTGGGATTTTTTTTTTTTTTTTAAGATAAAAAAATAGGACAAAAATATAAAGCAAATTCAAAACATGTTAAAGGCCAGGTTATACTGATTTATGTCCAATAGCAGTCTGCAGGTTTTCCACTGAAAGAAAATTGACTATTCATATTAATAGAGTAAGTGAATTTATTCTATAATGAATTACTCAGAGCTTTTAAAACTTTTAGAACATTAAGAAAACTCTTCTAGTCTTACCTCTTCATTCTTCACTACATCCCCATTATTCATAGTCTAGGAAAAACCTGAACCGTGGGCTGCAGGACATATTGTGAACCTCCTCAGGAAAAAACTGAACTTCTGGCACCACAGCTTGTAGATCTTCTCAAAAATCAAGTTCCACTGCAAGGTCAGTCATCTCCTTCCCATCATCCAGTTACACAAAATCATCTCCCACATAATCTACTATTACATCTACCACAACAGATTGCCTTTAATACTCTTCATCGCCTTTCCACTGTATCTGAAATTCTGTATTGTAATTAAGACTTCTCTTTTACCCAGCAAACCCTTAGCCTCAGACTTTTTTTCAATAATAATACTCAACCACCTACATATTAGTTATAATCCTGGTATATCGTAGATTTAGCCCAAAAGTATCATTGTTGGCAAGCACTGAAAGCTAAATACAACACAACACATGAAAACTGTGATACCGAATAAATTTTGCCAGCTAAACTCCTTGAAGGGGAAACATGCTGATCTGTGATAGAACTTGGAAAATTCTGAAAAAGCATTAATATGGGAATTGCAATATAGTGCTCAGGAAGTCTTGTATAGCTGAGGAAAATCTCATGTTACTTTTGCTGATCTGAATTTAAAACCTTGGCAGAATCCTTCATGAGAAAAATCAGAGTGTAGGCTTAAATTTATATTCATACCCTTTTACAGGAATTGGCCATGTTTCTTCCAAGTCATAGCAAAGATACAAGGATGCTGTTCATGACCATCTCTAAACTGAAACTACCTTCTGCCATTGAAATGGCAAGGAGAAGTTAGGACAAAGTATTTCTAAATAAACTGAAAAAGCTGCTAAATATGTATCTTCTAGATCATTTAAATATACCTTTTCGCATTACATTTATGCCAATATTTATTTATTTCAAAATATTTCTTGCAAATTTAGTCTATTAGCTGTTCACAAACATTCCTGTTGTTTAAGCTTGCCTTTATTCCTCTAGGTCTTCAAAACATTCATTAAAAAAAAAAAATAACTAAAAATAATAAAACTATAATTTTTAGGGGCAGAATATGTTAATGGCATGGGGATCTAATTGAATTAAAATATATTTTTAGCCTGTCCCATAAATCATGAGAAAACATATGTACACACACACAGATATACACACACATACATTCAAAGGGAGATTTTTGTAAATAATCTCCAAAATTAAAGATCTTTCCCCACAGAAAATTATATGGATTTCAAGAGAGACAAGATCTGGAAGGAAGATGAGAAAGTGGGAAAGAGGGGAGGAAGGAGGTTAATGTAAATTTTTACTATAACATTCTTCCAATGTTTGTTTGTTTATTTCAAATCAAAAATGTGGATTCAATCACTTCTTTATTTGCAAACAATGCAAGAAATGTTTATGGATTTTATTTCAAGGTGTCTAAGAGTGAGGTAACACTGCTGCAGAAAATCCACAGTGAAAACTGAGTTGATTTGACTCACAGCTACTAAAGAAGGAAGAAATAAGCAGTCATGGCACATTTTTTTAACATTTTCATCTGGAAACACCCTAAAAGACTGAACAAAGTAAACACTGCACACGTTGTTTGCTGGAGCTATTTAACTTGTTACAGTTGGGTTTCTGAGGATGGGAGGACAAGGAATTAACTGTTAGGACATACATTACATGAAGGATGGAAGAAGGGATGAAAAAGTGTGTTCCATTAAAACTTCAGTGATGATTTTAGTGTGCCAGGCTATAGTGATCAGACATGGAATGTGACTATGAAACTACTGTTAGAAAGATTCAGGGACGTTTAGGGCAGAAAACATCGAATCTACCTTTGCCTACCTAAAAATTAGGCATTTAGTCTAAGCTTGATTCTTCTGATGTCAGGCTGGGAGAGCTGCTCTGGGGATGATTCATCCTAAGACCAAGTGTCCTGACACTTCAATTATTTATCTTTATAAGCTACAGAAGGAAGCTGAATCTCTAGTTTAAAGTAGTCGCTCACTTTTTAGGTGGTTCATGTTGGAAAAAATGGATCCAAAACTCCCTCCATTCATTGCTCTGCTTTGGGATTCAGATCTTACTCAGTTCTTTGGCTTTATCCAAGACTGAAGACCAGGATATTGCTCGGCCCTGACACAGTGACTTGCATAATAAATTGCTTTCTTACGGAGAATCCAGAAATTTCCTTATAAAGCTTTTGTTTAACAGTGTATTCTATCCAGCTCCTTAAATGAGTAATATTATAAGCCTGGCAGTGTTTTAAGCCTGCCTTTCTTTGTTCCTTCAATATAAGTTGCTAGATGTGAGCTGCTACTTTATTTTTATATACTGGAAATTATTCTTTTTGGCTGTTCAGTGCCTTATTTTCCCCACAGCAGTGATGAAAAATTGTATATGAGATAAGGCAGAAGATACTGAAGGTAAGAACTACTTTATTATTCACCACTATTTATTATTTCTAGTTCAATAAAACACTAACATAACAATAACACAGTCTCCAAATATAGCCAGAATACTTAAGAAGAAATAGTTTGCCCATGATCTTGAAGCCAACACAAGCATAATTTAGTATTAGATGACATGATGAATGTACTGAACATGACAAAACACCAGGCTCTTCAATCCAAACCAACACAAACGTGACAGATGAAAACAACACTTAAAGTGGAGCTTAAAAGCAGAGCAATCTTTGTGTAGAAATATTGCAGCAGGTCTTAAGGTTTGACTGAAGACCAAGAAAAAAATCCTTGCGTTTCCCTAGTGGCCTGGAGAGCAGGTTCAAAAAGCATAGGGCACAGCAGCAAAAAGTCTGATCACACAGGGGTTTAAAAAAGAAGAGGAGAATCACAAGTATTCCCTAATTGGAAGACCGGAGAGAACAAGGGTGAGTGTAGCTTTCTAAAATTCAGAAGAAGCAAGAATGAGGAAGATGAGGCATTCACTGAAATGTCAAGATAAAAATCAATACAGCATTTTCTGGGAAATCAATGCAGAGACTGGAAGACAGTCAAGATAACAGAGAAGCAAATGCTTTCTCTGGAGCGGATGAAAACTTCAACAGTGGCACTGAAAACAGGTGTTGTTTTCATAATTAAAACTCAAGGGAAGCCTGCCTAAAGGGAGCTGTAATAATGAAATAGGGGGGAAAAAATACCCATGGAGAACAACATCTCATTAGGACAGATAAACTTCACATGCGAACAATGTTGAGATAAATGATAAATTGTTTTTCTTAATGGTACTCTGGTGTGAGACAGGTTCAGAGGTTCTGCTTATTTTGCTGCAAGCTGGTGATTAATGACTGCGAAGATTTTCACGCAAGTGTGAAAGACAGGGCTGGAAAATGAAGATGCAAGTTGCCTCTCCAAAGGGGCACTTTGTAAAACCAATGTCTGTACAGAAATAGGAAAGCCTTTGAGAGGTTAGAAAGCCCTTATAATAACTGGCTGTGGAATGACCCAGTTTAGTTATTTTCTGTTTGGTTTCTAGTTAATACTGTTTTCCCCTTGTAACCGATGCACACTAAAACCTCAAGAATAAGACCCTGAGGCAATTCTGAAATCATCTACAGTGTATTTTCTCAGAGATAAAAAACATCAGCGACTCCAGTCCCTCTGACTCAGCTTGGTGTTCAGGTACCATGGAGTTAAATGTGGTACAGACAAGCAGAGTGTTGCCGGAAACCCTCCAGGAAATCTGAAATGTCTGGGTGATTCCACGCTTGATTTTTCATAACCTTATCAATACCGTCCCTCAAATGGGTGTGTTTAAAGATGGAGAGAAACTGCTTATGTCAAAGGGTGGCTTGTAGTGCAGAGGAAAACTAGTTTGCTCTGAATAAAACTCTTCTGCTACAAACAGGGTTTTCAGAGGAGCAGGGTAGCACAGGGATTCCTGATAAGGGATTTTGGGGAGAAACGTCTGCAGCAGATCTGACTTTCTCCAGTTTCTATATGCTCAGTAGGCAGAGCTGGGATTCAGGAGCTGTTACAGTTGACTACCTACCTGCTGCATGTCCAGAAAGTACCAAATAGGCCAATAAATCCTCAATTCTGTAAAGAAACAAATCCACTATTCCAGCAAGTTCCTGGGCAGGAAACAAGGATACACAATAAAGAACATTTTAAATTTTTCAGAGGTAAAAAAACTTAGCCATTGTCACATATGGTGACTTGCAATATTTAGTCAAACGTGTCTGTTCCATGACAACGTGTTTAAAATGAGCAATTGTAAAGTCATACCTCTAAACATAAAGGCTCTGTTTGAAGACTGGCTTCCTCATCTGCAAGCAAAAAATTTAGAAGGGGTGAGAATTAATAATGTTCTTATGAGTGTAACATAGGGTTATTAATGAATAGCAGTGATTTTGTCTCCAAGTACCTCACTGAAGAGATCAATACTTCATTGAGTTCCCATCTCTAGACAGTGAAAAAAGGATGTTGGAAAACTGCAAAACATGTGGAAAGCTACTGTCAGCACTGAAAATCCTACACTGGAAAACTACAGGATTTCCATGTCTTTTACCACATCTCCAAAACGAAACAGTGACAACCCTGAGCTTATACTTCACATGCACAGAATATCAGGAATCATAAGACTCTTCTTACAGAGAAAAGCTCATGATATACTGCCTGGAATTAAATGTCAGGCAAATCAACAGTAGAAAAAACTTTCTTTTTTCTTTTTCTTTTTCTTTTTTTTTTTTTTTATTCAGGGTGATGAATAAGAAGAAAAATAACTTTTACAATTATAAAGGATCTTTTATGGAATTTTACCAGGACCCATATAAGGCATCATAACAATAGCATGTTGCTGTAAAAATTACATCGCCGTGTGATATGATTAAGCTGATATAGATGTCTAGAAGAGCTAAGACCTTCCTGTGATCTCAGACCACCTCTGTACCAAAGATCTTTTCTGAAGGTGGCATATGGGGACATAGCATTTCTCTTCTGTATGGAATTACAGAGGTAAAGAATCTCAGTACACAATTCTCTGCTTTGCCAGGTTTGACAAAATTCACTTTATTTTGGGAGGCAGTGTGGCAAATATGAAACACGACTGAGCAACGCCCCATGAATTCAAGGGGGACACACATGTAATCTTTTGCAATTAAAATTGCACGGGGAATATGGATAGGTGAAATAGTAATTATGAAATTGGAGCCTTGCCAGAAAAGTGGGAGACCCTTGGTTTTTTTTGTTTGGTACCTCAAACTTTTCTATTTCAAGAAAAAACAGTTTGGATGTCCCTCTAGAGGCCTTATGCACAATTCTCATCCAAGGGACTGCTTTGCAAATTTATACATTTAGAACTGCTGCCTTAAACACTACATCTCACAGGAACCTGAATTTGGCTATTCCCAGCAGTGCAGTAGCTACTGCCCATAGAGAACTGAGAGCCCACATCTTCTGTCCAGAGAGCAAGACAAGTTGTGTTCCTTACAAAATGATTTTTTGAGCCAAATTGTTTTAGCCAACTAACCTGAAAAGCCAACAAAACCAGTGTGTCTTACATAATCACTTTGTAGCTCTGGGTTAAAAACCACTGTGAACCTGGAGTTCAATGCTGGATTTTTTTTTTCTAGATTTCCATTATGGACAGCTGAGTCATTAGGTAGCAACTTTTCTACACAGAGGTCCAGCCTTGATGGGAGGTGGAGATAGTTGAATCTCAGAATCAAAGAATCGTAGAATAATTTAGGCTGGAAGAGGCCTTTGAAGGTCATCTTGTCCACTCCCCCTGCCATGAGCAGGGACGTCTGTAACTAGATCAGGTTGCTCACAGCCCCGTCCAGCCTGGCCTGGAATGTCTCCAGGGATGGGGCATCTACCACCTCTCTGTGTTAGATGGTCCCATTCTAGCTTGTGGCTGGAAGAGCTCTTGGTTTAACCTATTCTCCACGTTGAGTGCAGCGCAGAACGCAAGTTTTGTCTACCTTGCAAGGGGTAGCAGGAGCTCTCCAACCTCTAGGCAACATCTAAAAATAAGCCTCTACCAACATTGCTCTTGTCTTTCATTTTAGATGGAAGAGGACAGCTGGGCTTTCTGAGGCAAGTCAACGCTGCCAATCAAGGCACCCCTGTGGGATCGCTTTCCTCCCTTCTAGATGTGCCAGCCCTGTGGGTCCTGAACCACCCACAGATGTGGCGTCAGTAGCAGAAGTCTCTGCGGGCAAAATGTTTTGGAGTTTTGCGCATCTCTGTTGGTATTATGGACATACATTCTGCCGTAAAGGAAGTGTCTGTATTGGGGTCCCTTTGGCTGCAGCTGTGCTACTGAAGCACAGCCAGGCCCTGGTTCAAGCACTGCCATGTGGTAAACTGTCCTGTTAATTGCTAAAACGGTTCCTGGACTCACGGTGAGGTTTTGGCCCAGGGCGACCAGTAAAAAAATACATAAGGATCATGCCTGGAAGGAAATTCATGTCATTGGTTGTGAAGGATGAGAAAACTATCTGTATTGATGTGAACTCTCTTGTCTTGGATCAAGGAAAAGTTACTGACTTGTTTTATAGTAATAAAATTCTAATATAGTAATGAACTTATTAAATTAAATTACTGGCATAATAATCGAAAATTAAACTTATTTTATTACTATTATAGAACTTATTTTATTACTGTTATAGTCAGACCAAATGTCCCTATAGTTTGGAAGCCTGTGTCTGGGTAATGACCAGTAAAAGAGTAATGAGGAAGACAGCAAGAACAGGGCTGGTACTGGCAGGTATTTCACCAGTACATGCTCCAGACCTCCCCGGCCGATGGCCTGGG